>JAXCGZ010022650.1:35000-37500 GCA_037179515.1 Halocaridina rubra | reverse complement strand
AAGAGCAGCAGTTGGGAATTTCGAAAACACTCATGGATTGTGAGCTACATTTCATTTACCTGAAGGTTCTGTCTGATCCTGTCGGGACTGGAAGACATAGGTATGGCTGCTGTGCCCAACTGGACGAGAAAACGAAGCAGGACTTGTGCTGGAGTCTTGCCGAGTCTATTAGCGATTGATATGACGGTAGGATTTTGCAGCAACATGGGCATCTTTGGAACTTGCCTAAGAACAAGCATAAAAGTCAGTTAGTAATGATTCAACGCTACTGAAATGGATATTAGAATTTTGCAGATGATTTGTTATTACCTGCACATCACATGTTCATCTCAGTCGTTTATATGAATGACATCATGGAGAGTAGAAATTACATATGCAGGTGTACTTGAACTGTTGAAAAATGTTTACAGGTCCATACACGATCTAGTAAAAGAGGTAGGGTGCTTTCTTTTTTTATGTTTGTAAGCACTCGATTTCTATTTGAAATGACATATATTGTAGACAACAATAAATTTCATACCCAATTGATTTATAAGGAGCTGCAAGAGGTGCAAACGCGCAGACGGGGATGCCATATCGTTGACACACTTCTCTCAGGGGCCTCTGTTGAAAGTAAGCGTGAACTTCTACTTGGTGACAATCAGGCTTCAAACGGCACGCTGTGTGAATAGACTTTCGTGGAATTCTATTTCTTTATATTAGAGATGCTTCGTATATATTGTTCAGGATGTCTATAAATGATTACCGCCAAAATAGTTCACGTCATTCATACACGGTATCTTTTTATGGGTGATTTTGTGCATTCCTATAGTTTTGTGCAGGTGTGATTTTTACCTTGTTCAGTAATATGGACACTGTAGTAGCTAGTCTGTTAAGATGGCGTCTGTGATAGATACATAATGTAGTGTGGCTTGCAGAATAAAATTTTTTAGCCAAAGTGAACAGGTACTTCAGCAGACGTAGAAAATGAAACTAATTACCAAAAAGAAAAATTGCATGTAAAGTACTTCCTATAACTATGAAACAGATGTAAGATTATGACACTAAGACCATATTTTGATTTTTTTTTTCCGAAGTAATCATTTCTAGAGGCCTATACAATACTGAACACCACAGAGGGTAACATAAGGGGTGTCAGCACTCTGAAGGGTGGATTAAGGGTGTTCCTTGGGACATAAATGTGAAGGGAGTGTGTTACGAACTCCAGAAGTGTTATTGTGATGTAGAGTTATGCGATGTTACATGAGTTTTCACTAAGGAATCTTGAGAAGTATGAGAGTTATCTGCCCCAAACTGAGATTGAACTCACATGATACAATTAAAGTTTGGGAAAGTACTGATACTAGATTGACTTGTGTTATTCTGAATGACATAACGAAAGACAATTTTTACAGAGTTGATAAAACTTGGATATATTTCTACTGCTAATCATGAATATGTTTCTCAAGTTTTTCAAAGAAAATACAATATCAATAAATATAGATAATCTCTATAAAAGAAATTTCATATCTTTAAAGTCACATACTTAATTACCTGCCATGATTCTCTCAACTTGTTTACTATTAAAGCCACAGAATCCAATAGCTTTTGTCTTCCTTCTGTCAAACTGAAAGGTAAAGACAGTGTATTATTTACTCTAACCGCTTCATTCTATCATTTTTCTTAAACCAAACTCTAAATATTCTATCAGATATATTTTAGGAATAGCTATAGGGTGTGTATATAGAGTGATTTCATACAAGCAGAGTATTCATGCCTTACTTTCCATTCTGGATAATGAGGTGTATACTGAGGTAATATAATAGATAGTTAATCATTCTAAATATCTTTTTCCCTATCCACTCATTTGCTATATTCAGCGGAGCAGTGATGGCTTCAGGCATTGAATTCTGATGTTCATGGTTTACTTCACGACCTATATAGGTGCTGTATGGCATTTAAATACTATTTTTTTTTTTGCTCCAAGATGGGCCTTTGTGATTCAAAGCACTTTCAATCTTGAGAAAATGCGTTTGGTTAATTACATTGGAAACTTGTCTTGCTTTGCAGATCATTCGTGACCTATACCGGTCTAGTTCGTTATTACTTCTAACATCAGTCTAATTGTCGTGATGTTGTAATACTAGTTTAGTTGCTCTAATGTTGTGAAATCAGCTTAGTTGTTTTGATATGTTAATACCAGTTTAGCTGTTCTAATGCTGGAATACCTCTCTAATTGCACTATTGTTGTAATACCACTATAATTGTTCTATTGTTGTTATACCAGCCTAGCTGTTTTGATGTAATGTTACTGTAGGAGCTGTAGTCTAGTTTTCCTGTTGTTGTAATATCTACCTACTTATTCTGATGTTTTGTAATCTACGTGTAATTGTTTTGATGCAGTACCTGCTTGGTTGCTCTACTTTTGTGAGATCAGCATAATAGTCCTGATTTTCTAATCCCAGCTTAGATGCGCTGATCTTGCATTTCCAGTCTGGTTGCTCTTTTGTAATACCACTCT
>JAXCGZ010022650.1:17500-20000 GCA_037179515.1 Halocaridina rubra | reverse complement strand
AATTGCCCATCTGCTCCTTTCACTCTCTCCTCCCTACCACATTCACCTTCCCTCACTCTTTTCATTTCCTTCCAAAATATCTTTTTATTCCTTTCAAAATTCTCAGACAAGCATCTGCCAATACTTACACCCGCTTCTCCCTTTGCCTCCCTCACCACGTCTTTGCTAACCTCCTCTTTTCACAATACCTATTATTCGTCTCGACATCACCTACCTGCAACCATACCTCATAAGCCCGCTTCTTTTCAGCCACTACTGCACTCACCTGCTCATTCCACCATAATAATAATAATGATGATAATATTAACAAAAACAATAATAATAACAATAGTGTTTACCATTCATATTTAACGGTAGCGTCCGCGACTCTGAGGCGTCACGGTCTGAGGTTAGCAAGGGCATGCACTCAGGATAACGATTACATCTGCCAAAACAAGTCCTTCGCAAGAAGGAAACCGTCCTAGCCCTTGGTAGAAAAGGGAGTCTGTGACGTAAAACCGGAATTTAAAGAAATTCACATAGAATCTCAGGCTATAGTAGGCAAGCAAACATATTGACTAGAAGTCGCTACATGGCGTATTTTCTGGTGACTTTACCAAAAATTTAGCCATCAGCACTTGCTGGTGATAATTTGCTGTTTTACATCCAAAAAACTTTATTATTTTTTATCATCATCCCGCCATACAACTGAGTTGGCGAGTACTTGAAATTTTTCCTGGCCGTGATTACCTAATTGTGTTTACGGGAAAGAGCCCCAAGCTCGTATCTTCCCGTCTCCTCATCGGTTCCATTTTATACTTAGTGATACTTATCATACCTGTCCTTATATATATATATATATAAATATATATATATATATATATATATATATATATATATATATATATATATATATATATATATATATATATATATATATATATATATATATATATAAGATATATATATATATATATATATATATATATATATATATATATATATATATATATATATATATATATACATATATTTATAAGATATATATATATATATATATATATATATATATATATATATATATATATATATATATATATATATATATATATATATATATATATATATACATATATTTATAAGATATATATATATATATATATATATATATATATATATATATATATATATATATGAAGCAAAAAAAAGGCCCATAAATAAAACACAAAAAGAAGCGAAGATGTACTATATATTACGACTGGACTCCAGTCCTCTTCAGGTACAAATGAATTGATAAATACAGAGCTGTGGATAAAGGTGGGGAGAGATGCTAGCTATGATTCCCAGGAGGATTCACGATGGGATTATCCTCAAACCTCAGGTCAGGTGGACGGTCATTTGGCATAATCTTCTTAATGAGGTCTTTTAATAATGCTTCATCCACAACGTCAGATCTCCACTGTCCATTTGATAAATTTAATGTTTCGGATTTTTCTATAATGGCTGCTTCAAGTATCTTTCTCCTATATTGGCAATTACTCTTATATAGCAATGAGGACTCACTCCAATTAATAGGGTGCCCAGTATCTCGCATATGCACAAATAAAGCAGAACTTTCAACGCCATATCTTACTGCTCTTTTATGCTCGGAAATTCTCTGGCCTAGCGAACGACCAGTTTGACCTATGTAGGATTTTTCGCAGGAACAGCAATCAATTTTATAAATCCCTGCTTCTAAAGCTTTTTTATTTTGATATACGTTAATTAGTGAAGAACCAATTGTTTTGGGATAATTAAATATGAAAGGATTACTTCTGCCTAATTGATCACTAAGAATTTTAATATTTTCTAAATAGGGTATTTTAATTGTATTAGTAAAGTTTATTTTTGGCTGTTCTGTCGGCCCATTATAAAATATTTTGTTTGCTTTGTTAATTGCTTTTTCGATTACATACGCGGGATACATGAGACTTTCTAATTGTTGGCGGATTAATTTGAATTCATATTTTAAATGATGAGTGGAACACACTCTAAGACCTCTTAGGAAAAGATTGCATGCAACACCAGTTTTTACAGACAGAGAATGATAGCTTAGAAAGTGTATATAAGAGACAGAGAAAGTTTTCTTCCTATAGACAGTAAATGAGTATTTATTGGGTTCTCTAATAACTAAGACATCCAGAAATGGTAGCTGGCCCTCTGATTCCCATTCGGTTTTAAACTTGATGCTAGGGACTAAATCATTAAGTTTATTAAAAAATGTGTCAAATTCTCCCCAACGGGAGTCCCAATATGAAAATATATCATCTACATATCGCAACCATATCATTTTTTCGGGCTTAATACTGACTAGAATCTCTGTCTCAAAAAACTCCATATACAAGTTAGCCAGAAGGGGGGACAAGGGGCTTCCCATACTACAACCATATATAAGATTTCCAAGTGGCTGGCAAGTCTGCTTTCCCCCTTCTTGGGTTCATTTTCTTCATCTCATCTTAAACATTCTGAAGATTTTATTAAA
>JAXCGZ010022650.1:7500-12500 GCA_037179515.1 Halocaridina rubra | reverse complement strand
GTTGGGGAATATGTAATATGAACATAGTGGCATTCAGATAGAATGCGTTCATTCCTAAGTATAGCAGATATAAACTATATTGTTGGATTCCTTTTAACCTTCTGTGGTGTGTAGTCGGTAGCACCTTGACTTAGTAATTATAAGTCCTAGGTTCGAGTCCCGGTCGGGGTAAAAAATGATTCATGTTTTCACATATGTAATGTGCTTATTTGGTTATATATATATATATATATATATATATATATATATATATATATATATATATATATATATATATATATATATTTATATATATATATATATATATATATATATATATATATATATATATATATATATATATATATATATATTATATATATATATATATATATATATATATATATATATATATATATATATATATATATATATATATATATATATATATATATATACATATATATATATATATATATATATATATATATATATATATATATATATATATATATATATATATATATATATACATATATATATATATATATATATATATATATATATATATATATATATATATATATATATATATACATATGTGTGTGTGTGTGTGTGTGTATGTAAACACCGAAGCTGTTTTTATGTCAAAATTTTTGTTTTTATGCGTTGTTATTGAAAATATATATATGTTACGATATGTGTATATTCAATGCACATATTTAGTCATAAAATATTTACACGTAATATTAATTTTAGTAATTGTTGTAGCAATAGTGGTTTTCATGTTAAGTTATTGTCATGTTTTACTGATTTTTCTGATTGTTTTGATATATATATATATATATATATATATATATATATATATATATATATATATATATATATATATATATATATATATATATATGTATTTAAACGTAACTGTTGAAGTCGTAGTAGTAGTAGTAGTTGTTGTTGTAGAGGTTGTAGTAGCAGTAATAGTACATACGTATGCATGTACACATGACCTCATTCCCCCTTGTAAGGGGGGGTGGCCGAGCCAAGAAACGAGCATTTACCACGATCCACACATGCCTCAACCACTCCTCTTAGCTCCGTGAGGATAAAAGGTTGCTAGGTTTCCCCCCCTTCCACCCTGCTTGGGACACCCATAAGGTAGGGCGCCAAGGATATTCTACAATGGGACCTGACAGCCGCGGCTGGTTTACCCCCACAGCTTCATCACATGGCAACACCCCTCACACCCGTCCATCACAGTTCACTGAGCTAGTAGTAGTATTAGTAGTAGTAGTAGTAGTAGTAGACAGCATAAAAAGCATCTAAGTGCCAATATCTATTTACTGCATGGTTGTATTGTATTTTTTTTTATTTATCATTGTCAAGGTTTAACTGCTTTGCTTCAGTGGGACAAAGTCCCACAGTAGGGTAGAAAATGTAAAATATCTAGACCTTGTGATGTTATTGTTCATTAAAGTTGAATTAGGAAACAAACATGAGTGAATGAGCTTGATAAATAAAAAAATTAAAACAGTGAGTACTCAAAAGGTTTATCACTTTATATCAGTCAAAATATTTAACATGATAAGCAATACAGACAACCTATTCGAAGTAGGATAATGAGGTGATTCCCTCAAGTCTTTTAAAGTAGTAGTAGTAGTAGTAGTAGTAGTAGTAGTAGTAGTAGTAGTAGTAGTAGTAGTAGTAGTAGTAGTAGTAGTAGTAGTAGTAGTTGTTGTTGTTGTTGTTGTTGTTGTTGTTGTTATTGTTGTTTTTTATGAAACCAGTCGAAATATGAATGAATATTTGAAAGAGTTGCCGCTTCTAGACTTTTTTTTTCAGTCAGTGATATTATGAATAACAATGCTGACAACCTTTCCGAGTTGGGGAGAGTAAATTTCTTTTAATTGTGTTTGTGTTTTTTTTTTCATTATTTACTGAAGAGAATTAATACTCTGAAAATCTTTAATATTTCATCATTAAGTTACCTTCAATGATAAATAGCTTAGCTGATAAATTTTTCCTGGAGGGACGAGGTATTAGTTGTAGTAAATAGTAGTGGTAATATTATTTTATATTTTTATTTACCCATACTTTGATAAAGAGATTGTTCTTAATATTAGTTAGGTAGACATATTGTGTCAGATATACCTATTAATATAAATAAGTAAATAAATAAATAACACACACACACACACACACACACACACACACACACACACACACACACACACACACACACACACACACACACACACACACACACATATATATATATATATATATATATATATATATATATATATATATATATATATATATATATATATATATATATATATATATATATATATAACATGTTTTAATCCTCGAAGAGAGAGAGAGAGAGAGAGAGAGAGAGAGAGAGAGAGAGAGAGAGAGAGAGAGAGAGAGAGAGAGAGAGAGAGAGAGAGAGATAGCAATTTCAAAATTTAAATCATCGGCTGTTTCTACTAATATGTCACCTAAGCCTAAGTCACTTCCCACGCAGGCCGTCTAACGCGAAAGGAAGGAGACCTGCCGAAGTTCTTCCTTGTATCTTGGCATCACCTTGAGAGCAACTTGTTCATTGCCATGGTAATTTAATATCACCTGGAGAGAAATACTCCATTTCCATGGCAACATCTCTTTTGCTTATATCCTGGAGGCTTTCTTGGATTCTGAGATATGCCATATTTTGTTGTCTATATCTCTGCAGATGTAGTATCAGTGAGCTATGTACTCCATACTTTCTGATGGATTATATATATATATATATATATATATATATATATATATATATATATATATATATATATATATATATATATATATATATATATATATATATATTATATATATATTAACACCATATACAGATGTGTATTTGGATGAATTTATCTCTCTCTCTCTCTCTCTCTCTCTCTCTCTCTCTCTCTCTCTCTCTCTCTCTCTCTCTCTCTCTCTCTCTCTCTCTCTCCTCTCTCCACGATATTGAGCTTCGATGATGATAATAATAATAATAATAATAATAATAATAATAATAATAATAATAATAATAATAATAATGATAATAATAATAATAATAATAATAATAATAATAATAATAATAATAATAATAATAATAATAATAATGATAATAATAATAATAATAATAATAATAATAATAATAATAATAATAATAATAATAATAATAATAATAATAATAATAATAATAATAATAATAACAATAATAATATTTAGACATGTGAGCCTCCTTATTACGACTTTACTTGTGATGTGATATAAAGATGAGAATAATTATCTACCCTTGATTACGAGGTGTAGATATAATTATCTACTCCTCTGGAGAATACTACAATGATTGTCTTAATTAACGAGTGAAATAATTTTATACTTTTATACGTTATTATCAACCCCTAAGTAAAACTGGTGTATCGTATAATTATCTACTTTTAAAGTGAGTAGATTTATAATCTTCTCGTATGATCATCTACTTTTATAGAGAGTAGATTAAATTTATGTCCGTGAGTAGAACAAGGATATACTCTAAAAAAGGAGTATCTACTTTTAAAGAGGGTAGAACAAAAAAAAAAATAGCAGTACAGTTATCTGCTTTTCTATATGATAGTTCATCTACTCATGAGTAGAAAAACTCTTTACTCTTAAAAAGAGTAGTACTTTGAAGTAGAACATGTGTTTACTCTTAAAAAGAGTAGGATTATAATCATCTACTTTTATAAAGAGTAGAAAAATAATCTACTTTGGAGTAGAACATGTATTTACTCTCAAAAAAGTAGTAGTATAATCATCTACATATATATAAAGACTATAATAATTATCTACTTTGGAGTAGAAAATGCATTGACTCTCAGAAAAGTATTAGCAGTAGCAGTATGTACTGTCAGAGAGAGTAGAGCAAGTATCTACTCTCACAAAGAGTAGTAGTATGATTATCTAATTTCAATGAACTTGATAATTATCTACTGTTAAGTAGATTAAGTATTGACTCAGAAAGAATATAACTATGATTATCTACTTTTATGAAGAGAGGAATAATTATGTACTCTTGAGTAGAATTCGTAGTAATTTTCGAAATGATTGTATTATTATTTACTTTTATAGAGTAATAAATTATTTACCCATGAGTAAAACAAATATTTACTCCCTAAGAGAGTAGTAATAAAATCATCTACTTTACTGTGTGGAATAATTATCTGCTCATGAGCTGACAATTATCGATTCTCAACAAGAGTAGTAGCATAACGATCTACTTTTATAGAGAATAAAATAATTATCTACCCTATAGTAGATCAATATTTTCTCATTAAAGTAGTAGTATCTTTATCTACTCTTGGATCCTTCGTTGAGATAATGGGCTGGTCTTAGTCGCGTTAAAGGATGATTTTCTACTACTTCATTGGTGATCGATCGACGATCCCAATCACTCACACCATTGCGGTCTGGACTGCCGAAGTAACTGGTTGTTGAGGTTCCGTTGTGATCGTCTAGGCACACTCTCAACTGATTAAATGAAGGTGTGTATGGTGATCTCGGCATCCTGGAGAAGAGGAGAACGATTTTTAATCGAATTTTGACGATCTCTGATTGTCACTTAATGGGAGGGTATTGTTTGTTCATAATCGTGCAAATTTTGGAGGAGCTTATTTTTGTTTCCTCTCTATTGTAATGTGGAGCGATCTTTTGCTGGATTTCAGCGATCTCAGGTAGCGAGTTAAGGGGAGAGGATTGAGTTGGGAATGGTAAGAGTGATTGGTTTGTGGTGAATGTAGGGTTATGTCAAGATTGTGTAATGTCATGGTTGTTTAATGTGTACATGGATGGAGTAGTAAGGGAAGTAAATGAAAGACTATTAGACTGAGACTTGGAACTAGTGGGTGAGGATGGAAGGTTGTGGAAACCGAATCAGTTGCTATTTGCTGATGATACTGTACTGGTGGCTGATACTGAGAATGAATTGAATCATTTGGTGACTGAGTTTA
>JAXCGZ010022649.1:327500-333726 GCA_037179515.1 Halocaridina rubra | reverse complement strand
GAGAGAGAGAGAGAGAGAGAGAGAGAGAGAGAGAGAGAGAGAGAGAGAGAGAGAGAGAGAGAGAGAGAGAGAGAGAGAGAGAGATCCATACAAACTTAAATCGCGTTTTCTCTTTTAAGAATTTGTAATTATTACATTTTCCAAAGTGAACGTGAAGCGATCGGAAATTAACTCTTAGATGATTCGAGTATTTTACAGGTAAAATGCTAAACCATTTTATAAAGAGAAAAGAATTGAACAGAAATTGAATTTTCATGGTTACTTAAAACAAAAACAAAATATTTTTACAAATTTCTTGCAAAAGTGATCGAGATTACATTTTAAGCGATTTGCTCTAAATGATTAATTATACAGGTTTTCAATAGAATGGCTTCCCATATATAAAGGACTTTAACAATGGAGTTTTTAACACAGATATAAAAAACATTTAGTAATTATATCCCTCCGTTTCGACAGCTGTATACTTCTGATATATTCTTGTATTCATTTGTATGCGTAATACAGTGACTAGGAGAGCGGCAGTATCGATACAAGGTTGGTACATGTATACTTTATACATAAGTTTAACTGCTCTTTGTATGATAGTATAAATAAATAATGCCCTATTTGTATAAATCTATTAGACTATAAGAGTACTAATTTTTTTTCTAGGTATCTTTTCGATGTGTATTTGTTTAGCTGCTTTGTCTAAATGTATTTGTCTATTTATTGTCTACAGCTTCTTGTAGTCACCGTGGCTCAAACGGTAGCGTCCGCGACTCTGAAGCTGCAGGTCGAGGGTTCGCGCCCCGTCACGGTCTGAGGTTAGCAAGTGCATGCACTCAGGGTAGCGATTACATCTGCCAAAACAAGTCCTTCGCAAGAAGGCAATCGTCCTAGCCCTTAGCAGAATAGGGAGTCCGTTACGTAAAACCGGAACAATAACAAACATTGTCTACAGCTCCTTATCTACCAGATCTATTTAGATGCTTTGTCTCATGTGCTTGATATCTACTGGTCTTTATTTACCAGTTTTAATTCGCCATCTTCTCTGAATGTATGTGTCATATCTACAGACTAATTTAGCTATCTTCTGTAAATGCATTTAGATGTAACTTGTCTAGCTGTCCCTATCTACTAGCTTAATATGGCTGTATTTATATATCTAATGTGTGTTTATCT
This sequence comes from Halocaridina rubra, assembly GCA_037179515.1. Classification (NCBI taxonomy): domain Eukaryota; kingdom Metazoa; phylum Arthropoda; class Malacostraca; order Decapoda; family Atyidae; genus Halocaridina; species Halocaridina rubra. Next base: position 332,565 of record JAXCGZ010022649.1, on the reverse strand, counting down.
GTCGATTAAGTATGTCTTTGTGTTCCTAACCCATCAGTATTTCGTCCACTTTTAACAACAAGGTGGACTCTGTGACTTGAGAACGCAAAGGTATTCAGAAGGAAACTGAGGATCCATTGTATCCATGAAATCTATCATGCCTTTATGTTCCTAACCAGTCAGTTCTATTCATGTCCTCTTCTGTCACCTTTAACAATAAGCTGGACTCTGTGACCTGAGGTCTTAAAGAGTTTTAAGGACACTAGGGTAGTGAGAAGCACCTGAACAGGTGTACAGTTTCTCAGTAAAGAGCTTGTAAGTGTCAAGGCCTAGATAGCCTTTGTCCTCTCCTGACATACTTTTTTTTTTAATTTTGTGGGTCGTTGCCATGTCCCGGAGGGCGTTAGGTCTGGATAACCTTTGTCCTTTCCTGACATACTTTTTTTTTTTTTTTTGGGGGGGGGGGTCGTTGCCATGTCCCGGCGGTCGTAAGGTAAGATACATTATTCAAAATTTGGCATTTCATGATTTAAAAAAGTAATGATAACTAATGTAAACATATAATGATTTCATAGGTTACAAATTTCATGTTAAAAGGATAATAACAATATATATTCTTAAAGCAGAGGAAAATATGTATTTAATTGACTCTATTGGTTAGGAGTTTCATATAATGTGAAAGTAATTCAAACAATATAACTTTTAAGACTTAAGAGACTTTATAGGTTACAATTCTTTGGTTATAAATTTATAGATTACAGAAACAATATATATAAACTTAAAATATTTCTTACAAAGTAAAAGCATTAGAAACTGGATTTATGGAAGGTTTTCGCAAAAATTTACAAGAAATCCTTATAATTTCTGGATGATGATTCATGGATAGGTTTCTATAAATTAATTATTTTATTTTATATAAACACAAGTTCCGAAAATATTTAAGTCACATGCTTAACATCCTCTCTTTTTTTTCTTTTTTTTTTTTTTTTTACATCTTATGTTTCATTATTTGTCCTGATTTGGGGGTGGACACAGATGGAATGAAGCCGGGAAACCAAGACTGTATGCCCTTCCCATAGTCCCGCCGTGGGTTCGAACGCAGGTCCATCACCTCCCAAGTCGAACACTACCGATTGGTTGTTATTGATTATGATGTTTAATAATGACAAAGACAACGATATGCAACTGTCCATAATCATTACAGTTTACTCGATGTGTGAGTGCTTAAATAAGCGAGAAAATTAATTTAATTTGGCCATGGCGAAGTGGCGGTGTCCACTCTATATATCTAAAATGTTCTTGTTCCGGTTTTACGTCACGGACTCCCTTTTCTACCAAGGGCTAGGACGGTTGACTACTTGCGGAGGACTTGTTTTGGCAGATGTAATCCTTACCCTGAGTGCATGCCCTTACTAACCTCAGAGCCGCTGGAATCTTCTTCTTCTTATTATTATTATTATCATTATTATTATTTCTCTTCTTCTTCTTCTTCTTCTTCTTCTTCTTCTTATTATTATTATTATTATTATTATTATATTATTATTATTATTATTATTATTATTATTATTATTATTATTATTATTATTATTATTATTATTATTACTATTGTTATTATTATCATTATTAATGTTATTATTATTATTATTATTATTATTATTATTATTATTATTATTATTATTATTATTATTATTATTATTATTATCATTATTATTATTATTATTATTTTTTTATTATTATTATCATTATTATTATCATTATTATTATTATTATTATTATTATTATTATTATTATTATTATTATTATTATTATTATTATTATTATTAAAGCCAAATGAGGCATACTATTGCTTAGTGATGTAAAAACAATAATATAATTAGTCACGATGCTGCAACATCTGAGGAGAGCTGGAGAACTTAATGAAATGTAAATATATGAGGGCCAAAATATTTGAAAAAGAATATCATTATAACTAAAAAGCAAATGCCCTAAAAAATCATTCGAAAAATAGAGATGGAAAGCAGAAGGTTGGAGAAAATTATATCATAAGTTTGTATGTATGGGCGTACGTATATATGCATGAATATATATAAGCATATAGTGGACATACTCGCGTATGTAAGTATTCTTGCATGCATAATGTAGAGATAAAAGGGTGCACATCGAACGGTATGTAAGCATGCATGCATCAATACATATATGCAAGACTATATGTAGGAAGGTATGTATGCATGAGTGTGCGTTGAGGCAACACTGTAGACACAGCCACTGCAGACAACTATAGACAATACACTCAGGGTAACGATTACATCTGCCAAAACAATTCCTTCGTAAGAAGGCAACCGTCTTAGCCCTTAGTAGAAAAGGGAGTTCGTGACGTAAAACCGAATCCATATCCTAGTAGGAGAATAAGTGACTGGCTCAGCAAACCTCTTTAGCCGGATAAGTGACCTACTTCAGAAAGATGATAAATCTAATTCGTCCCTTCCTAATCGGTAATTGTCCTGCGAGATCATAACAGATGCATTTAAGCGTCATGTTACATACTCTAACCACCGAGGGTTGTTTGATTGTTGGTTAATGGCTCAACGATATGCCATTAAGAATAGAGTGCTTGGGGATGGCACTCCCGACATTATTTGTCTCACAGAGAGAGAGAGAGAGAGAGAGAGAGAGAGAGAGAGAGAGAGAGAGAGAGAGAGAGAGAGAGAGAGAGAGAGAGAGAGCTGTAGTTATTGTTGTTGTTGTTGTTCCGGTTTTACGTCACGGACTCCCCTTTCTACCAAGGGCTAGGACGATTGCCTTCTTGCGAAGGACTTGTTTTGGCAGGTGTAATCGTTACCCTGAGTGCATGCCCTTGCTAACCTCAGACCTTGACGGGGCGCGAACCCTCGACCTGACGCCTCAGAGTCGAGGACGCTACCACTTGAGCCACGGTGACTACAGAGCGAGAGTTGTAGGACGTCCAAAGTTAGATTAAAAAGTTCCATAGTTTGAAGGCACAAATAAAAAAAAAATACTATTTGATATGATGGCGAGATTATATGAATTTTTTTCTTACTGATTATCTTATTTTGAAGGAGTAATGGCTTTTACCTTTACTAAATTTGGGTATTTACACAAAATTGAGCACACAGGGGAAGAGAAGATACGAGCTTTGGGCTCTTTCCCGTAAACACAATTAGATAACCACAATTAGGTAATCACACCTTTTTGTCGGAGGAAAAACCAAACACTGGGCCACAGAAAGGAAGAGTAGATCTCCCAAAAGCATCCATCGACTTTGCCTAAGTTTTCTTTTTAGTACGCCGAGAAAAACAATTATTGCTTGTGATAAAATTGGTTCCTTAATTAACATGGAATATATATATATATAATTTATTTTTACCCAATCGTTAGTCTGGCTGTCAAAAGTAATAAATATAAAAACCTAAGACTTGATATTACCCTGATGTGGGTGTTGACACCTTACAGGGCCAATCTGTTGTTTGTTTTATGAGTTTTCTCCTAATATAGTTTGTCATTCTAAAGGATAAATATAAGTTGCTTTCTGCATGGCCAAGTAAATGGTGCTTGAAAAAGATTAATATTGAATTTGTATATTGTGATAGCTAAAGTAAATTTGTGTCAGATTATTTTTAAAGACATTCATATTTGGTATCGCTCCCTCAGTAATAATAATGTTCCGGTTCCGGTTTTACGTCACGGACTCCCTTTTCTACTAAGGGCTAGGACGGTTGCCTTCTTGCGAAGGACTTATTTTGGCAGATGTAATCGTTACCCTGAGTGCATGCCCTTGCTAACCTCAGACCGTGACGGGGCGCGAACTCTCGACCTGACGCCTCAGAGTCCCTCAGTAACAATAATGTCAACAGTATTTTCCCCATATGGACAAGATGGATGTAGTTGAGGGACTGTTAAGGAAGGGTATACCAGGAAAAAACTAAAAATTAATATAAAGAATTTTAAGAGAGGATAAAGAATTTGGATGAAATATGCAAAATATGGACAGAGAAATGAGACACATTTGAGAAACATGTCTTATTATCGTTTCACATCTGACACGTCACAACACTCCCCATCTCTATATCTCTTTTTGTTTTCTTCGTGCCCAGGCTTGATGAGGGTAGATTTATTTGTAGTTTTTCTTGGCCCGTCCTGGTGTCACAATCATAAAAAAAAAAGTTAAAAGAAGGAAAACTGAACACTCAGAGAAAATATAGATAATTGGAGAGGAGAAATAAGACCAAAGAGGAGGCAAATAAGGAACTAGAAACATGAATTAAAAACACGGAAATAAAAATCTGCAAAATAATACTTCCGAAAAACAGAATAATGACAATATGTTGAGTGATAGCGTAAATAACTTAAATACCAGTGCATTACTATCATTTGAGAGATGAAATAAAAATTAGATGTCAAGAGGAGATTTTCAGGAGCTGATAAAAAAAACAGGAGATTATTACGAAGCTCTCTATGATGCAATAATAAGAAATATGGCAATAAAGGAGGCAGAGAAAGAGGTGAACCTGGAAAATGCAGATACAATGAATTTCAAGGAAACAGTAAATGAAAAATGAAGGCGGTTATGATTGAGAAAGGAAGCCTTTTGATCAAACAAGCATTTGATGAGAGTACTCAGTGATAATAATAATAATAATAATAATAATAAGCCTTTATTTCCAAAGTACATTGGGTATTCAAATAAGATACATATATATTCCAGATAGACATCTGTGGTGTACGATATAGACATACTAAAACAAACAAATCATAAAGATGAGTGTACCATTAAAAATTACAAGTAAAATCTTCCTTTAAGAGTAACTTCTTAAGATTATATTTAAAAGTATACACTGAACCAGCATTTTTTAGTTCTCTGGGAAGCTGATTATATAAATGAGGTCCACGAATGTTTATATCTCTTGAGCCAATATCAGTTTTAGACCTTCGTACTAATAAATCTTCCCCTTGACGGGTAGTTAACCCGGTAACTGAGCTTACTGTAGAAAAATTATACAAGCAATCAGGAAGATTGTCTCAAGCAAATGTGAATCTCAAATGTCATGATGGCTGTGGAGATAAGAAC
>JAXCGZ010022649.1:312500-322500 GCA_037179515.1 Halocaridina rubra | reverse complement strand
AGCTTAGCACTTAGCGGAGAGGTTAGATTCTTTTAAGACCTTCAGTGGTGTAGTTGGCAGCGCCTTGGTACAGTAATTATTTGTCTTATATATATATATATATATATATATATATATATATATATATATATATATATATATATATATATATATATATATATATATATATATATATATATATATATATATATATATATATATATATATATATATATATATATATATATATATATATATATATATATATATATATATATATATATATATATATATATATATATATATATATATATATATATATATATATATGTATGTATGTATGTATATATATATATATATATATATATATATATATATATATATATATATATATATATATATATATATATATATATATATATATATATATATATATATATATATATATATATATATATATATATATAAACACAGTTTCTGTGCACTTCACACAATATTCTGAAAACTTAGTCCTGTTGACCGCCGTGAACAAAAATATTATATATATTACTACGAGAGGTTCTTGTTGTCACAGTGCCATACGTCACTATCAGAGATATAATTTATCATCATTGCTCTTAATGCAGCAGATTTATTTTACTCTCAGCTTTGCAAGTAGGTTCAATTTACTCCCAATATCGTAAGGAGGATTTGAAAGTTAAAGCGCAATAAATTCGATTACTTAAACTGAATCACATTCAGATCTCCTCTTGAAGTTATATATAGTTCATGTGAGACTAACAAAAATAAGAAATGAACGCAGTACCTTTAAAATTCATGAACTTTTTACATAGAGAACAATCTTATGGGCAACTAAGCATGCTCATAAAAGCCAAGTTATTCTCACAGGAGCTCATTTAGAATTTGATTTTATAAATATTAAAGTAGCTGTCAGCAGTGCAACAGCAAAGGGAAAAATGGCAAAAATTGGAAACAACACAAAAAATTAGTACACATAACAGAAAGATCATAAGCAACATCTAGGATGATTGTCGTATGAATTTTGGACTTCCATTTGAACTCACACTTTGTAAGATGACTGGGTTATCTCACCGTTTGTCACCACTGACGTAATGTTAAATTACTATGTTATAATTATTAGTACCAGACGGGTACAAGGTAAGAATGGACAAGCAGTGATTCCTTTGCTTATATTTATTCTAGAGTACAACACAACTTCGACACCTCAATGCCCCCACCCTATGACTATCACAATCTATGATCTATTCGTGCCCCTGGCAAAGTTCTAACTAACTGTCTCTGCCCTGGGTGGCTCTTGAAATACCCCCAGGGGCAGGGCGTGGCTTGACATCCAATTCTGCCAATGAAATCAAGTGACATCTAGTCCTGCCAATCAACGCCAGGTTCAAAGTGGAATCCCGCCTACTTCCGGGGAGGAGCTATTGGGCATCTCTCCAGGGCATGTACTTACGTACGGGCCACATGTATATGTTTCTTGTGGTTTAGGAAATGGCTAACTTCCTGGCCTTTCCTGCCCTTCTCCAGGTTCCGGTCATATATCTCCTTGACACTTTCTACAAACATTGTAATAAAATATCTGTGCCCTCGACCAACCGTTACCCCTCAAGATTTGTTACAAGTTTCAGATTCTGGCTTCAGCATGACGGAAGTCATACGACATCCCTCCCAACCAAAACTGAAATATCTCTTATTTCAGTCGAAGCATGGGCTAATTTTCCGGGAGCTCTTGGACATATCCTAGCTAACATTAGTTTACAATAGAAATGGGGCCGAATTATTTAAGCTATCATCTAAGAAATCCTATTTCTATGAACCCTAAACAAATTATACAAACATAATATATATATAGTATAATTTCAGTGTGTAACTAATATCAAACATTAATTAAGATCAAAAGTCAGTTTAAATCAAAACATTAATTCATCTACTTCTCTCGTTTCTTTAAAAGACAAAATTGAGTTAATTACAGTAGAATTATGACTCATTTAGAACATTAGCAAACAATTAAGTAGAGTATTAGCATGTATAAACATGTAAAATGCCATAGACCATAACATCAATAGTAATTTCTATAAGAAACCTTATCTTATAATTTCTACTCTTATTGTTACTATGGGCACTAATTTATTTTAAAATTTGGCCTTAAAACTACTCCTGAAACAAAACATGTTTTACTGTGTGTAAAGTCGAAACATTTACTATCTTGATATGCAATTACTATTCAGAGACCAATTAATATAAAAACTTAATGAACCTAAAGATTAAATCATAATTCAAATAATAATGATGCTAAAACAAAACACTAATATTATTTAAGCAGAAAAACAACTTATTAATCTTAGTGCAAATCATACAATTTATCCTCAAACAAAACATTTGTTACTTTCATATTATATTGCTATTCAGAGACCAATGGATAGGAGAACTTAATGGACACAAAGATTAAATCATAATTCAAATAATAATAATGCTAAAACAAAACACTAATATTATTTAAGCAGAAAAACAACTTATTAATCTTAGTTCAAATCATACAATTTATCAACGGCACTTATTCAAAACTATATCTAAGGGAGACTCTGAGTTTTTCGCTTAAAATTATCTTAAAGCTAGTAAAACAAAAAAATAAACATAAAAATAAAAATGACATGTATGGGGATCTCCTTGTTTCTGGGATTTCATCAAGATTACATGGTTTTTTAAAGTAGTTTAAAACTTTTATTTTTTAGGACTGTTCTCTCTTTCTAGGACGACTTTTAATTTCTCTGTCTAGGACGACTTTTAATTTCTCTGCCCAGGACGACTTTTAATTTCTCTGTCTAGGACGACTTTCGTTTTCTCTGTCTAGGACGACTTTTAATTTCTCTGTCTAGGACGACTTTTAATTTCTCTGTCTAGGACGACTTTTAATTTCTCTGTCTAGGACGACTTTTAATTTCTCTGTCTAGGACGACTTTTAATTTCTCTGTCTAGGACGACTTTTAATTTCTCTGTCTAGGACGACTTTTAATTTCTCTGTCTAGGACGACTTTTAATTTCTCTGTCTAGGACGACTTTCGTTTTCTCTGTCCCTTGCTCATGAATTCTTGCTAGGTGCGATTCCACGGTTTCCCTCGGGGATTCTATTTTTTTCACTCCCCCGCCGTCCTTGCTGCAGGCCCAGGTTTGTTGCCATATCTCCTTTACTCGGATAGGCAAAACAAAAAGGACAAGGACTGGGCCCATCCGCTAATCCTTCCAGCCCGGCTTCCTCGTCCGCCCTCGGCCGATCTTGACTAAGACCACCACGCAGGAGACCTGCAACGTCACAGCGATTCTCTTCCGTACGGCCATCCACACGTACCTTCGAAGCAGATCTCGGGATGAAAATTTGAACCTCTGTCACTACTACAGTTGTAAGAAAGGTTCCCTATGACTTCAGGGTACCAACAATGGCCATACGTTGGTAATCGAGGCTATACTTTGCCTCCCCTGCAAATGCAAGTGATTGCAATCTCTATTCAATGGGCACTAGGGACTTGTCTGAACGGACAAAATCTAAAGACTTTTAGAACTTGCAGGTCGGGGCTGCCTAGGAATAGGGTGGTAATGGAAGGTATGTGTCTACACAACTAGATTATTATTCCAAGATACTTAGGACTTAGCAACTGCTACATAGCATTACTCTACTGTAGTCATAAAACAATCATTAAATACTGAGAAAAGCCACTAAAGAAACATTCTTATTAGCGGTGGCTACAGTAACATCAAGTATGAATTCAGATAAAAGATACAAATCATCAAGTTACTGCTGATTTCCTTTCGAAAATAATAATTAGCAACAGTAAAGAATGCATTTTGCTTAAACTTCAAAATCTCGTACGGAGTTGTACATAAACAATTCAAACATAAAATATATGTATTCTTTTACTATCTCGAATTTGACTTATAACTGCTCTCTCAAATACGGGATACAGCTGTGTAACATTCTTGTTGTCATTTCGTGTCAGCTCTCACTCTTTCTTTATGACCAAGCCGAAATAATTTTGATAAAACATTATCATGGCTAAAACTCGCAAAGTTTTATTTTATCAATCTAACATATCTCTTCAGACAGATAATGTATATACTGCAGCTAGCAAAGAAAATAAAGAATCATTCATAGATTCACGTCCTTTATCACGTAACATCTATCTTGGAATCTCTCGGAAATCGAATAATAATCTCAATGGCGGAGTAGGGGACAAAACAAAAATAAAACAAACTTGGCATTTCAACCATATCTGGGCAGGTGGAGAATTACTTTCTCAAACATATCCCTCACTAGATATTGCAACAGCGCATCACCTCCCATAAATACACTCTGATATGGCATGCAGAAGGACCTGGCGGAGCAGGGGAACGATCCTCGCAGACTCCCCAATCATGCTTCCTAACGGTGCTTTCCGCGATTTCACCCCCTAGAGCAACCCCCCCTTATACCCCCAGTCATTCATACTCATTCTCTGCCTCACTCGCTGCATCACTTACAAAACAATCGTCCCCTTTCTGTAAAATTCCCTTTAATTTACAACGTTGGTTGTAAGAAGAGTAAGGGTGAAATCTCGGTTGGGCCGGACGGTCACAGACTGCCTCACTAGTCCTAAGTCCCATTCTAACGAACAAACAAACATTCTACTCCCTTGAAGCTACGTTTGGGTGACACTGAAAAACCTTCCCTATTCTAGGACAGCACAAATTACTCTAATTTACTCTTACTTTCGCCTGCATAGCGCGAAATAAAAAAACTCATCTCTAAACAATATCACAAAATTTCTTATTCTTCAAAAATAAAATGCCACACACGTATCGTAATGGTAATCCCGTCATCATAACAACATTAAAAACAATCTGTCATTTATGCCTTTCTTTCGCTAAAACATTCCTCCCGCGGAGAAAAAAACAAACAAAAAAAAGAAAAAAACTTAAAAACAGGCGCAATCTTAACACACTATTTCTTACGCTTTAAGAAATTAATATAACAATGATGTTACACGTACTTTAAAATATCAAGGATCAGTACAATTACTACAGATTTATAATAACGAGGTTGGGAGATCGAATGGTCACTTCCACATTCCTTTCTCGAAAACCACACGTGTTCTAAGTAAAACCTTAAAAGCAGATTCAAGTATATTACTCACTCGATTTCTTACACTTAAGAAATTAATATACTGTAACAGTGATTTCACGTGCATTAAATTTTTCAATTAAAAATCGATACATTCGCGTTCTTAAAATTCAATCTAAGCATTAATACAAATAAATGGAACGCACTTCCAACGAAATTTCTTTACATTACTCAAATTATAACAAAAATGGAGTTTATTACTGCTTATAGCTATTAGTACAAATTATCCATGTTAGTAATGGGTACAGAAAATCTACTTTTATCAACTTATTAGGCGCCACACCCCTCATAGGCGGGTTGGCTGAGTCAAAGCATAACTACAAGATAAAATGGCGGCGTCCACCGACCTCAATTTCTTTTACTAATTGTCCCATTACTCACTGGATACAGATCACAAGTACTTAGCTATTTTAAGGAGGTGGTCCTGAAGAACTTCATGGCAGAAGGCAAGGAAGGAGGGGGTTCTCCTTCTTCTCTTCGAGTAAAATCGACGAATCGCCGTCTTCTTGGTCGGATCCGGCAACTTATACTTCTTGTAATGGGCATTTTCACTCAATGCTCCGGTCACACTTCGGCTTACTAAGAAATATCTTAGGAATAGTTCCTTCAAAGTTTTATAATATTCTCTATTTGACCACTCGTCACTTCTCATCCGCAGACCCAAGTATTTCAGGAAGTCGGTCGCGGGAATTATGGACGGACATTCACGGTCTTTTACATTTGCGCCGTCGAGGTATAAAAGTGAATTTTTGACTCGAGGCGTCTTTACAACCAGGGCATGGGGTGGGGGCATGGCCTGCTGCGTTCCCTGTGTCACCACGGGGTTCGGAGCGGCCGGCTGTTCGTCGATGCTTGAGGCGTCGGTTTCACTGTCGGGGGTGTCGACGTCGACCGGGTTCCTTCTCGACGGAGCGGCGTCGGCGCGTGCTTGTAGGCACCGCACTTGCTCCTCCAGTTCGAGAATTCTCCGGTGTTTGGCCTCGTCACTCATTTCTTGAATTGGGAGATGTTGGATTTCTGCTTTTGCCATTCTTATTTTCTTTTCTTTGCACTGGTTTCTTCTGATATGAGAGTCTCTTTGTATGTTTTCCAGGCGTGATGATCCGTACTGCGCTGCCACCAAGTTGTCGTATGAATTTTGGACTTCCATTTGAACTCACACTTTGTAAGATGACTGGGTTATCTCACCGTTTGTCACCACTGACGTAATGTTAAATTACTATGTTATAATTATTAGTACCAGACGGGTACAAGGTAAGAATGGACAAGCAGTGATTCCTTTGCTTATATTTATTCTAGAGTACAACACAACTTCGACACCTCAATGCCCCCACCCTATGACTATCACAATCTATGATCTATTCGTGCCCCTGGCAAAGTTCTAACTAACTGTCTCTGCCCTGGGTGGCTCTTGAAATACCCCCAGGGGCAGGGCGTGGCTTGACATCCAATTCTGCCAATGAAATCAAGTGACATCTAGTCCTGCCAATCAACGCCAGGTTCAAAGTGGAATCCCGCCTACTTCCGGGGAGGAGCTATTGGGCATCTCTCCAGGGCATGTACTTACGTACGGGCCACATGTATATGTTTCTTGTGGTTTAGGAAATGGCTAACTTCCTGGCCTTTCCTGCCCTTCTCCAGGTTCCGGTCATATATCTCCTTGACACTTTCTACAAGCATTGTAATAAAATATCTGTGCCCTCGACCAACCGTTACCCCTCAAGATTTGTTACAAGTTTCAGATTCTGGCTTCAGCATGACGGAAGTCATACGACATGATGGCACTGTAGGAAAATTAACAACAGATACTCTTACCACTTCAAATTTTTCATAGTATCTAGTCCTATGATATGGTGACAATCAAGGCAATGAGAGCATATTAACGCTTTCGTAATTATGCAGTAGTAACAATTAACTTCAAACGTGGAGTTGATTTTTATATGTTATGGTTTTATTCCAAACTCGATATCTCATCTATGTACACCAACAAGAACTCAGTATCTAAATATTATACCTTTATATATATGATTCTCTCTCTCTTCGCCGTAAGGTATCTTCCCTTTCGCTTTTCTATCGCTACTACTTCCATCGCTGCTCTGATGAGTTGGCGAGTTGCATCCCTCCTCCACTGCCGAGGCCGCGTAACACTCGCCAAGCGGCCTCATCTCACAGGTACTGTGTGGAGATTTATTGCTCGCAGATTGGTCGGTGCAGCGACTGCTTCTTCCCATCTACCTCCAGACTCTGGAACTCTCTTCCTCCTTCTGTCTTTCCTAATTCTTATGACCTTTCATCCTTCAAAAAGCAGATCTATCGTCATCTCAGAGCCTAGTCCTCCATATCTCTGGGTCCTCTTTACTTTGACTGTTTTTTCTGTCTGTCGTTTTCCTTTGTGTGACATTACCTCATCTCTGCCTTGCCCTTAACTTTTTCTTTTCCTTCGTCTTGGTATTTTCTCGTGCCCGGGCCTTTGTTGATGAGGGCAGTTTCTGCCTATCCCGGTGTCACACTCTTAAAAAAAAAAATATATATATATATATATATATATATATATATATATATATATATATATATATATATATATATATATATGCTTCATTCCCCCTTGTAAGGGGGGTGGCCAAACCAAGAAATGCGCACTCACCACGATTCACACACACCTCAACCACTCCTCTCAGCTCCTTGGGGATAAAGGGTTGCCACATCTCCCCCCCATTTCACCCTGCTTGGATCATCCACAAGGTATGTGGGCAAGGATGCCTCCCCATCTTTTGACAAGCATTCAGCATGACACCCATCTATCCCTGGTGCTTCACCTAAGTTCATTGCTCCCAATGCCAAATGTATCTTCTCTTTTGTTATTTCTCTTTCATTCTCATCACCTAACAATGGCATTCTCCATTCGTTTCCAACAGCCACAATCTCTGCCTCTCTATCATTTTCCTCATTTAGCAGGTTCTTGAAATATTCAGCCCATGTCTCTCTCACCTTTATATCATCTACTAACAATTGCGAATCTGCTCCTTTCACCCTCTCCTCCCTACCACACTCACTTTTCCTCACTCTTTTCACTTCCTTCCAAAACATCTTTTTATTCTTTTCTAATTCTCAGACAAGCATTTGGCCCACCTTACATCTACTGCTCTCTTAGCCACCTTCACTATGTGCTTTGCTAACATCCTCTTTGCACAATACCTTTCATACGCCTCTACATTACCTACCTGCAGGCATACCTCATAAGTGCGCTTTTTTTCAGCCTCTACTGCGTTCACCTGCTCATTCCACCATTCATTGCCTTTCCATTTACTTTCACCAGTTAGTCTTCTTCGGCACGCTGCCTCGACACACTTCATAACTTCCTCCTTGAAACAGCACCATTCTTCTTCCACTCCCTCCTCCACTTTTTCTTGCACTACATTCCACACGTTTCTCACACAAGCCTTCTACTCACAGTTTTTTCTTTTTCTTGTGCAATTCATTCACTTTTGCCACCTCTCTTCCTCTCTTGCTTCTCCTCCTTCTCCACTTTTCTCCCACTCTCACTCTACTTTCCACTAAATGATGATCAAATATTCCACCACTAGCTCCTCTCAGTATATTCACATCCAATGCTCTTCCAATCACCCTTCTGTTCACCACAATATAATCCATTAATGATCTGTCAACTACTCTTCCATAATCAAAATTAATTATCCCTATCTCTATCTTCCATAATTAACTTTGACCCATGCATACTTACACACAGCCCTCTTTTAAAATACAGTATTAGCAATCAACATCTCTCTCTCTCAATACACATTTCTATAATTTTCTCTCCACTCTCATTCCTACCAGGTACTCTATGCTTCCCAATTACAACATCCACTGGCTCATTTCCTACTCTAGCATTCATATCTCCCATCAACACCACATTCACATTCATTTCCAAGTCTTTCATGCACTCGTTTATTTTCATCTAAAATTCTTCTCTGTCTTCCTCACTTCTTTCACTGCCAGGGCCATATGCACTCACAAACGGCTAAGCCTCACATCCCAGTCTCATTTTATCCACTATTATTCTAGGAGATACTTCCTGCCATTCCACCACACACTTATTCATCTCTTCACTTACTAACAGAGCCACATCCTCTCATCCTCTTCCTCTCTTAACTCCACACATCCTACTTACCAAACTCCCAAATGTCATCTCACCATTCCCTTTTATCTTAGTTTCGCTCAGTGCAAGTACAACTATCTTTCTCTCCACAAACATTCTCCCTATCACCTCCCTCTTATTTTTATTTACACCACAACCACGCACACTGAGAGACCCAATTACTAGGGTTCTGGCTGGATCTCTCCCTCCAGAATACCTTCGCATCTCTTAGCTACTCGTAGGAAGTAAAAAATACAGAGGAGGGGATTCCCAGTTCCCCCGCTCCGCCCCAATTAGTCGACTTTAACGACATGCAGTGGAAAACGGAGAACGTATTTCTAACCCCCCCCTCTCTCTCTCTCTCTCTCTCTCTCTCTCTCTCTCTCTCTCTCTCTCTCTCTCTCTCTCTCTCTCTCTCTCTCTCTATATATATATATATATATATATATATATATATATATATATATATATATATATATATATATATATATATATATATATTTCTGATGAGGACTAATCAAGACTAAGTCACTAAATAGCCCTCCAAAATGTTGGTAGGGGCAACACTGGCACACATCCTAATATGTCTTTAACAGGACAGATGAAATCCAAAGGAGGCCAGAACATCCTGGTTAATACCAGTTGAAAACGGTTTTTATGTGGCATGTGGTCGATGGTGCTGACAAGCAAGATAGATAATATTTTTTCAAGATTCA
>JAXCGZ010022649.1:305000-310000 GCA_037179515.1 Halocaridina rubra | reverse complement strand
ATATACTCATTCCTAATTCTATCGTTCCTTGTTACTCCAGATATCCACCTCAACATTCTCATCTCCGCTACATCCATCCCTGTCTCCTCTGTCTTCCTCATGCTTGTTGTTTCTGTTCCATATAACATAGCTGGTCTTACAACGGTCTCCTATGAAACTTTCCTTTCAATCTCAGTGGTACCTTCTTGACACAGAGAACACCACTATTCAGCTTCATTCTAAATTAGCTTTGGAGAGTTAAAAATTATACGATCCATATCGGGGAGTCGAACTCGGGCTTTCCTGCGAGGGAGCAAAGTGCTATATCGCTTAAACTACTGAATGTTCTAGTTAAGTTGTTAGTGTTGTTGCTTGCTTTTTATGTGGCACTACTAGTTCATATTCGAATGAGTGAAAGCAGACAGGTTGAATCCGGAGGGACTTAGGGATGGATACCTTTCCCAACGCCCCGAGGTGAGCTCGTAGGTGGGGTCTGTTACATCCCGAGTAGAGTGTTATAATCAATTTGCTAACGTAGTCCCGGAATATATTGTAGTAAATTATTAATTTTAGCTAATTATTTTTCAATATATTTAACAATTCATAATACTGTAAATAATTTTTCGATAAAGATTACAAACCTCGCTACTATTATAAAAAGAAAAAAAATATAATTTAATGGGATATCAGAGATAGTGACTATAATTTTTTTTTTTTAAAACTAATTGAAACAAGATTCCACATTTTCCCCTTACCAAGGTTCCTCTGTCCAGAATGGACTTGTTTTTCATGGAACTGGTCCACAGGAAGAGGCAAGAAATGAAAATGTTAGGAAGGACAGGATTAACTTACGTCATATTTACGTCAACTAAAGGACATTTGTGCGTCTTCGACACAGATATGACGTGGAATTTTTTGCTTGATTGTTATTTTAACGGTGCAGAACACATATTTTGTTTACCTGGGATCCTTCCAAAGTAACTAGAGTATATAGTGTCATCAGTAACCTTGTAGTATTCCCTAGAGAAAATGTTAATCTAGCTCTAGAAAACAAAAAGCTTTACACAACTGACTCCTCTTTTCATACAGTTTTTTACCAGCTTCACTAGTCTGGGATCGCTATATATATCTTATCACGTGGAATTTATTTCTGTTTTTTTATTTTTTATATTCAATCCATAGAAAATCATTAACATATAACTGTTTAAAAAATGAATAAATATGAATAAATAGATAAATGAATAAATAAATGAATCAAAAAATGAATATATGAATAAGTAAATAAAGAAGTTTATTCCCCTTCCATACTCAACGTAGCAGGTATTAAACGTAACTTTTCAGATAATTTTGACTCCTTCTAACTCCGTGTTTAAGTTGAAGGGTTCCTTTCAATCGTCATAATTTACGTCACGGACTTCCTTTTCTACCAAGGGCTAGGACGGTTGCCTTCTTGCGAAGGACTTGTTTTGGCAGATGTAATCGCTACCTTGAGTGTATGCCCTTAATAACTTCAGTCCGTGACGGGGCGCGAACCCTCGACCTTACGCCTCATAGTCGCGGACGCTACCGCTTGAGCCACGGTGACTACTGAAGGATAAACTTGGGTGGCTGCGGGCAGAAAATAAGGTCGCTTATGCTATTTATGTTTTTGTATTCAAAATTTTGGACCATCATTATCCTAGCTGGCTATTTGATTTAAAAACAGTCAGGGATATAAGGGGAACCAACACAAGACAGAGCAGTGACCTCTTTATTCACAGAACAAACACAGAAGCAGGTTCAAAGATGATCACTATCAAAGGGCCAACACTCTGGAATAATATTCCAGAGCATCTTAAAAATGCATCCTCCTTCACAGCTTTCAAAGGCAAACTATATAGTTTTCTTTTGGACAAATAGTTGCTGCTCATTAAGAACTATTTATTCTCATTGTAAGGAAACAAATATGGAAATGATGCCGATAATAACGATCCTGTATCTAGTGGCATACTTACTACTTTATTATTAACATTATTGTTAACATTTTTATTACAGCATTATTATTTTCTATGAAAGCTACATTTAATTTAACTATATGTCTAACCCTCTTATTTATTAGTTTAATTACATGTCTACTTATAAGTTACTATTAATGTTGAATAACCATTGTACAAAATGGAAATAAATGTTTTGATTTGATTTGATTTGATTGGATTCCCTTCAATAACAAAGACAATTATATACATCAACAAGACTATGCTGTGTTCTCAGTCACGTTTGAATGTATGACATATGCCCCCAAGAGAAGTATGTATGGATTCGGTTTTACGTCACAAACTCCCTTTTCTACTAAGGGCTAGGACGGTTGCCTTCTTGCGAAGGACTTGTTTTGGCAGATGTAATCGCTACCCTGAGTGTATGCCCTTACTAACCTCAGTCCGTGACGGGGCGCGAACCCTCGAACTGCCGCTTCAGAGTCGCGGACGCTACCATTTTGCCACGGAGACTACCCCCAAGAGAAGTTTTTATCCTTTTTGCTAAATAAAATCAATATAACAGACATATTTACGTCAACTCACCAGCATAAGTGAGTTAACCACTAGATAATTCAAATTAGTGAACTGTATCTTTCTCTTAAATGTCTGATCTTTCACTGTATTGTATTAATATCACAGATTATTAAAGCTCATTGCCATGTAGTCACCGTGGTTCAAGCGGTAGAGTCCGCGATTCTGAGGCGTCAGGTCGGGGGTTTGCGCCCCGCCACGGTATGAGGTTAGCAAGGGCATGCACTCAGGGTAACGATTACATCTGCCAAAACAAGTCCTTCGCAAGAAGGCAACCGTCCTAGCCCTTGGTAGAAAAGGGAGTCCGTGACGTAAAACCTGAACTAACAGGAACATTTAAACATTCGGATCAACACGAGTGACTCCATCTTGTTTAATGCTTTTCAGTAGTCCATCAGAGACCACAAGGGTTCTAAAGCTGTGACGTTACGCATTGTAAATATTTTGACGTCATTAGAATGGAATGGGACAATATGGCGCAGCCCTTTTGAGACCACACGGGACTAGATCTAAAGCTGTGACGTAACGCATTGTATACATTTTGACGTCATTAAAATAGAATGGGACAATTTGGCGCAGCCCTTTTGGCGTCGAACTTTTGGCGCCTCTCTTGGCGCTAAGCTGTCTTGGCGTTGATATTTTGGTACTGAGGAGTTATGGCGCCAAATTGAATTTTCTCTTTTATTGTTCATGAAGAGGGGATGCGAAACGACCAGCTCCAGAAACGGGTCTCGTTTTTGGGATCATTTTCTTCATTACCTGTATTGGATAACCGCCTAAGCCTGTTCTTTCTATTTTCGTTCGTTCTGGTTTTATGTCACGGACTCCCTTTTCTACCAAGGGCTACGACGGTTGCCTTCTTGCGAAGGACTTGTTTTGGCAGATGTAATCGTTATCCTGAGTGCATGCCCTTGCTAAGCTCAGACCATGACGGGACGCGACCCTCGACCTGACGCCTCAGAGTCGCGGACGCTACCGCTTGAGCCACGGTGACTACCCTGTTCTTTCTCTTTGAAAAGCTTGTATACTATTTGCACAAACAAGTCTCATTTTAGGATGATCTAATCTAGTATCTCTTGTTGATAATCACAAATCTCCTTAGCCTTTCTAGACTGACAGTTATATACCCTTCAACACCTCCATACTGACATATAAGAGAAATATCAAATTCGCCAAATCCCATAAAATATTTCATTATCACGAAAACAAGTTCAAAGCAGCTGTTTTTCCTTCACATTGGAAAGCTGCAATACTCTTTGTCTTACCAACAGTTAGTTCCGGTTTTACGTCACGGATTTCCTTTTCAACCAAGGGCTAGGACGGTTGCCTTCTTGCGAAGGATTTGATTTGGCAGATGTAATCGTTACCCTGAGTGCATGCCCTTGCTAACCTCAGACCGTGACGGGGTGCGAACCCTCGACCTGACGCCTCAGAGTCGCGGACGCTACCGCTTGAGCCATGGCGGCTATTTGTCTTACCAACATTGGCGTTAAAAGGCCATACTAGAAAGAACTGAAAATATCCTAAGCAAATGACAACAGGCAAAATATTCGCACGATGGTTATCTATATGTGTACAATAAATTTAGTAAAAGGAACCCATTGTTAATATTTTGGAGATGTGAGTCCAAGGACGAGTGCAATGGTCGCCTTCACACTGAAAATGATGAAGTGATAAAAGAAGAGAATGGGCATTTCCATGGTACTTCAGCAGTGAGTGGGGAATTTGCTACCATCAAAACAAGTGTTCCGGTTTTACGTCACGAACTCCCTTTTCTACCAAGGGCTAAGACGGTTGCCTTCTAGCGAGGGACTTGTTTTAGCAGATGCAATCGTTACCATGAGTGCATGCCCTTCTAACCTCAGACCGTGACGGGGCGCGAACCCTCGATCTGACGCCTCAGAGTCGCGGACGCTACCGCTTGAACCACGGTGACTACCGCTACCATCAAAACAAGTATATAGAAAGTCTGGAAGCACCATCATCAGCTACAAATGCATGCACTGAAAATAGTTCTCTGATGCCATTAAAAAAATCGTAAGAAGAAAACTAAATCCAATTAGTATTGCTGAAAATATAAATACAAAAACAGCATTTTTCCGTTAAATAGATGACTGAAGAGGATCCTTTGAGTTTATCTGGCCCAGTACTGATAGCAGAAATTCCTCAGGTATGAGACCATATGCCAACTGGTCTTTCATTCACCCGTAATTACTCTGAGTCATGACATACTTTGATAGTACCTAGTGTGTGAGCATGCGCGTGTGTCTGTGTGTAATATATTCATATATATATATATATATATATATATATATATATATATATATATATATATATATATATATATATATATATATATATATATATATATATATATATATATATATATATATATATATATATGTACCAAAGCCATATTCCCCCTTATAAGGAGGGTGGCTGAGTCAAAGACAATACTTTAACTTTTTTGTGGGA
>JAXCGZ010022649.1:270000-300000 GCA_037179515.1 Halocaridina rubra | reverse complement strand
ATTCCTTTATAAAGAAATTTTTTGCAAATCTAATTCGTGAGCAAGACAAAATCATCAAAGTACACATACTATACATCCATCTTATTTTTCTGAGACAAAAATCTGTGTAAATATATAAATATTGTTGTTGTTAAATGAATTTTCACTTCATTAAACACCACAATCTTCAAGTCAGAGGTTTCTTTAATAATTAATTGCTTGGGCCTGCTTGGGTGGTGTTGTGTTTTAATATATACCGATATGTCTGTTTAACTATTTGTATTTTTGAATGCTAGTATTGGGTTAATGTAGCTCTCTTCTCTTCCTGATGCTCAGGCTGTGCCCTTTTTCCTTAATAATAATAATAATAATAATAATAATAATAATAATAATAATAATAATAATAATAATAATAATAATAATAATAATAATAATAATAATAATAATAATAATAATAATAACACGTTGTAACAAACAAACAAAACAAACAAAACAAAAACATTTATTTCCATTTTGTACAATGGTTATTCAACATTAATAGTAACTTATAAGTAGACATGTAATTAAACTAATAAATAAGAGGGTTAGACATATAGTTAAATTAAATGTAGCTTTCATAGAAAATAATAATGCTGTAATAAAAATGTTACAATAATGTTAATAATAAAGTAGTAAGTATGCCACTAGATACAGGATCGTTATTATCGGCATCATTTCCATATTTGTTTCCTTACAATGAGAATAATTAGTTCTTAATGAGCAGCAACTATTTGTCCAAGAGAAAACTGTATAGTTTGCCTTTGAAAGCTGTGAAAGAGGATGCATTTTTAAGATGCTCTGGAATATTATTCCAGAGTGTTGGCCCTTTGATAGTGATCATCTTTGAACCTGCTTCTGTGTTTGTTCTGTGAATAAAGAGCTCACTGCTCTGTCTTGTGTTGGTTCCCCTTATATCCCTGACTGTTTTTAAATCAAATAGCCAGCTAGGATAATGATGGTCCAAAATTTTGAATACAAAAACATAAATAGCATAAGC
This sequence comes from Halocaridina rubra, assembly GCA_037179515.1. Lineage (NCBI taxonomy): Eukaryota > Metazoa > Arthropoda > Malacostraca > Decapoda > Atyidae > Halocaridina > Halocaridina rubra. The sequence goes on along the minus strand of JAXCGZ010022649.1, from coordinate 298,985 downwards.
GACCTTATTTTCTGCCCGCAGCCACACAAGTTTATTGAGAGCTGGTGTGATGTGGTCGTATTTTCTTATTCCTCCCAGGGCAACTCGAGCTGCAAAATTAATAAGCTTCTGTATTCTGTTTATCTGAGTCTTAGTGGTAGCTCCCCAAACAGTTGTGCAGTAATTAATGTGACTTAGGGCTAGAGATTCAACAACAGTTATTCGAGTGGTAGTCTCAAAATTGTTTTTTATACGTGATAAGTACATTAATGTTCCTGTAACCTTTTTGCATACTTTATCTATGTGGGAATCAAACAACATGTGGTTATCAAAGTGAATTCCTAGGTTTTTGACTGTTTTGCTAGGTGTGATAATATTGTCGCAAAAATTAATTGTTGTGTTTTCTGGAATTTGTGCTATGTGGAACCTTGAACCAATAAATATGCACTGTTTTACTTTCGTTAATTAACAGCCCAATTTCTTGGAAATAGGTTTTAATTTTTGACAGAGTGTTTTCTGCTCTTAAAGTTAGCTCTGGGAGATTATTAATATCACCACTAAGGAGTAGTTGAGTGTCATCTGCATATTGTACGACTAGACAGTCAGAAATGAAAGAAGATAGATCATTTACGTAAATGGAGAAGAGGATAGGACCAAGTACTGATCCCTGTGGAACACCAAATGATACATTTTTTGGCACAGAGATAATGTTGTTAAGACGTAGGGACTGTTTACGATTAGATAGATACTCGCTAAACCAGCTTGGATCAATATTTAAGTTAATACATTTACTTAAAAGAATTTCATGGTTTACACTGTCGAAGGCTTTTGATAAGTCCAACAAAACTAGCAAAGATATTTTTTTCATATCTATATTATTATATATACTATTCGTAACTTTAAGCAGTGCAGTTTCCGTCGATAGTTTTGGTCTGAAACCATGTTGGCTAATCGTTAGTAGTCTATTTGATTCTAAATATGACATAAGTTGGCATGCAACAATTTTTTCTAATATTTTAGAGAAAATGGGTAGCAGGGAAATGGGACGATAGTTTGTCACATCTTCTCTGTCCCCCTTTTTATGCAGAGGTATTACATGTGCTATTTTCCAAGAGTCAGGAAACTTTTTAGTAACAATGGAAGTGTTCATAATAGTTAGAATATAGGATGCAATCACGGGTAGAGCATATTTGATGAACTGAAATGGTATACCATCTGAACCATAAGAGCCAGAGTTTCTTAGGCTCTTTATGGTAAGAATTAGGGTAGCACAATCGATAGGAATAAGCTTGAAGTACTCTCTTGTGTTTTCATTGGAAGAATTGTCATTTAAGCAATTACTCATATTCACTGAGTTGATGTTTTTTTGAGTTTTTTCATATGTATTTTTGCCAACGTTAGCAAAATAGTTATTAAAGTTTTCTGCTTTGTCTTTCAACTCCGTAATATTTTCATAACTTTCTGAGGTACTCTTTTCATTTGGTATCTTGCTTCTTATCACTTTCCATGTTGCTGCTGTATCATGTCTAGAGTCATTAAATTGTTTTTTGTAAAAGTCTTTTTTACTTACACTGATGGGAGATCTGACACGTTTCTTTTCTGTTTTATAACGTTCTCGGAGAGTCATATCATATCTATTCATTTTTAGCTCTTTTTGTATTTGATTTCTGATCTGCTTTGTCTTTCAACTCCGTAATATTTTCATAACTTTCTGAGGTACTCTTTTCATTTGGTATCATGCCTCTTATCACTTTCCATGTTGCTGCTGTATCATGTCTAGAGTCATTAAATTGTTTTAAAATTCACTCCACGTCCGCCATACTTTTGAATGCTACACATTATACACACTTCGTGTTGTATGACTTTCCTGTATAATATTATAATAATTCTAACACTAGGCTTACCATCGCACTTCTGTTACTGTTACATGATATTACTAATACCATAAAGATCATACTCACCTTACTACTGTCCGTGGTTGTGAAGTGGTCTCTTCTGATTACCCTTGGCCACTCGGAGGCAAGGACCTCGTCTTTTCGAAACGAAAAAACTTTGACTCTTGGGCCACTCTTGTAATTTCCTTTGCAGTGTGGAACACAGCACACATGTGGCATGTTTTCAGCCACTCATCTCAAGCCTAAAAGGAATGTCAGGCGTCTGAACACAGGGTAAAAATCTCAGAGGTCGCGGTATAACGCACTAATCTGATTGTGGATATATAACTGACAAGCGGGAAGAGTGATCTAGATGGTGTGACGTCATTTTCCCGCCAAATGCACCAGGCTTTCTCTCTCTTAGGTTACTCTTGGTCACGGGTTTCTACCTATCCCCCTTTTTTTCAACAAGAAATCTCTGGGTATGTCCCTTTATACATAAACTGAAGCCTATTCTTATTCTTCATTGTTATGCTTACACATGTTTTTGTGGATGTTACCAGTTTTTACTGAAATGTGTAGGGACGTGCATCAATCCACTATTCGAGCATGTTAACATACTGTATGTTTGGGACCATGAATGTTGTGTACATGTTAATGTGTTGTTTCCTATTTCACAGCATGGGAGCTCTGGGGATGGTCAATAATGCCTTGTTTTAAGCCCGAGCTGGTCACGATACTGTATTTTCTTAAGTATTAAGCCTACAATCATTTAACTGTTGTTACCATTTACTCCAATATGAAAGGTATGGGAACAGGTATATAGCCACAATTCAAAGATCTACCCTGTCAAGACTGTATGTTCCTTACCATGAGACTTACACACATGCAACTGTGTTGTAACGTTCTTTCAACATGGAAGGAGTAAGGACGAGCTTTTATGCCTAACTCGAAGCCTTAGCTCAAATATATTATATGTTCTCCATTAAGAAACTTTCACACATGTAATTGCCTTGCAACCTTTCTTCAGTATGAAAGGAGAGAGGCCGGGCAAATATGCCCTATTCAATGCTCCACATAAAGGATGACTGGACGAGCTTATATGCCCTATTCGAAGACTGAGCTTGTAAACCGACGTTACATTTCACAATTAAGATTACACGTATGTAATTGTGTTAGTACCTATTTTATCGTAAAGGATCATTAAGCTTCATTTTGAAGCCCAAGCTCATCAAATACTGTATTTTCTTCACCATTATACTATTACGTTTTAATGATACACATATAAATCTGTTCTCATGTTTCTATGCATTCATTCAGATGTCGAACTCGTCCAGATACTGTTTGTTCTTGCCCACTAAGCTTACACACGTAAACTTGTTTATACACAGAGTTTAGCAGTTTTAATAGGAATTACTATACAAGGGAGGCAAGTACCCTCTTCTCTATATTCCTAAGTGGTTTTTGGAAGGTATATGCACGAGCCATCTTGAAGAATTATGCTTAGGACTTCCTGGAAAAAAAAAAAAGGCTATATCCACTGATTCGAGTGACTACAAGTTCTTCCTCTTTTACCTCAGGCGACCTTCTTAGTCTGTTACTTTTTACGAAGTGTGTTATATAATCCAGATTTACCTCTCTCAGAGGAAGTTTTACTTTCGGTAGCTAGATATATGCGTGTGCGTGTGTTTATAAATGTTTGTGTGTGCCTGCACGTCCTTAAATCAGTGATATATAACAAATCAGTTGCAATATAGTCTTTTTTTCTGAAAGTTTGCATAAGTTTTGATAAATAAAAGAGTTGTGACGATATTTAAAGTTCAAGAGATATTTCACAGTCAGGTAATAATCTGCTAGTTTCAAAAGTTCTGCTTTGGACCGATTATGCATTCAAGTTAGAGACAATATGAATGTGTATCAAGATCAAGAAGATAAGTAAAAAGGACGAGAGTGCTAAACATGGAAAAAAAAAAAAAACGACTAACAAAGCACAGTTTATTATTATTATTTTTTTTTTGGGGGGGGGTTGTCGAGTTTCCTGAATATTCATCTGGAAAGTTGTACCCTAACAGAAATTCTTACCCAATTACAGAGTATGAATATTCCGGATAAACTGGAGAAGATGCACCTCAGTGCTGTCAACTTGAGAGGGCACTCCTCATGATTGGCCAACTGAAGATAACCTATCCTAACCTAACCTAACCTAACCAAACCTAACTTAATCTAGCCAAAGCAAACCTAACTTAACCGAACCTAACCTGACATAGACTAACCAAACCTAACGTAACTAAACCTAAGCTAAGCTAACCTAACTTAAGGTACTCTCTCTCCAGTTGCTTAATTATAAAGATATGTTATCTCCAGATTGCCAATTGTGAGTAGTGTTTTCTCCGGTTGACGGTAATGAGGAGGGTCTCCTCCAGTTTCTCCAATATTCCTTGAACACAAAAATGTTTTCTTTTGCTACAACTTTGTTGGTTTTCGATTCTCATATTCATTGCCTGAAATATATCCCCAAGGCAACATTAACAGAAATAATAAGAACGAATCTGGTCTAACCTTTTTACTTAAAATGATGCAAGCATTATGTATAAACTCAAGCTTTCTTGATGTTCCTGGAAAGCTCAAAAGTGTGACAGACAAGATTGTTTAGGCTATGGGAGACTGGTGTAGGCAGTAGACCCAGGAAGTCAAAAAGGTACACCATATCTCTGTGACCTCCCATGACAAGTACTCAGTATGCTCAGGCTTGCCGAAAAGTCCTATGTGGGAAAAAGGTACGTAACATCATTGGCTGGAACAGCTAACCGAATAAGAAAGTAACCAAGACGCCGAAAAAATTTCACTTCAATCTGACTTTTTTTTTTTTTTTTTTTTTTTTTTAAGAATATCATTTTAGTAGAATTATCGAGAAGATCAAAGCAAGACAGGAAAGAATGCATATCATAGACTTGACCTAGTAAGAAAGTAGACCACGATGCCGAATAAGGATACCACTTAACTCTGACCTTTCTTGGCCTGCACCTATATGGTTCCTTTTATCATCATTTACTGACATGTTGCTACTTTAGCCTCTTTCCATGTTGACAAGCTAAGAGCAGAGAGGTGACATCTCTTTAGAGAAGTCCTTTATCCTCCTTCGATAAGTATATAGCAATATATAACACCGTGTTATATTTCACAAGCTATGGTTCATTTTTCCTAACCTTTCCACCCCTTTCAATTTCTCCAAATCAGATTGCTTTCAAAAATTATTCCTAACATATGTAAGCAAACTTTATAATTCATTAATAATAATAATAATATATATATATATATATATATATATATATATATATATATATATATATATATATATAAATATATATATATATATATATATATATATATATATATATATATATATATATATATATATATATATATATATATATATATATATAAAGAGAGAGAGAGAGAGAGAGAGAGAGAGAGAGAGAGAGAGAGAGAGAGAGAGAGAGAGAGAGGCGCAGAACGTGCTTCTGGATATTTGGGATATATTAGTTATGCAGCTTCATATTACAATGTAGTTCATGTAAGCTCATGGTCTGTGATGTGTGAATAAACTTATTAACAAAATATGATAAATATAACTAAGAATCTATATATCAAATGGCTTTGCAGAATGCGGCTTTCCTCTTTGCCACAATAAATAGACGCGCAGACGGCGTGAGAGAACATTCAGTGCAAGAACACTATAATGAATACCTCTTTTGCATGTGTGTGTGCTTGTGTGTGTGCTTGTGTATATGTGTGTGTATACTTGTGTGTATTTCGTATGTTTTTCTTCATTTTTCTGTTCCAACTCTGAATGGTATGGAAAAGCTAAAAAGAAAATGTTATATGATATGTTATATGATATTGCTACAGCTTTGTTGGTTTTCGATTCTCATATTCATTGCCTGAAATATATCCCCAAGGCAACATTAACAGAAATAATAAGAACGAATCTGGTCTAACCTTTTTACTTAAAATGATGCAAGCATTATGTATAAACTCAAGCTTTCTTGATGTTCCTGGAAAGCTCAAAAGTGTGACAGACAAGATTGTTTAGGCTATGGGAGACTGGTGTAGGCAGTAGACCCAGGAAGTCAAAAAGGTACACCATATCTCTGTGACCTCCCATGACAAGTACTCAGTATGCTCAGGCTTGCCGAAAAGTCCTATGTGGGAAAAAGGTACGTAACATCATTGGCTGGAACAGCTAGCCGAATAAGAAAGTAACCAAGACGCCGAAAAAATTTCACTTCAATCTGACTTTTTTTTTTTTTTTTTTTTTTAAGAATATCATTTTAGTAGAATTATCGAGAAGATCAAAGCAAGACAGGAAAGAATGCATATCATAGACTTGACCTAGTAAGAAAGTAAACCACGATGCCGAATAAGGATACCACTTAACTCTGACCTTTCTTGGCCTGCACCTATATGGTTCCTTTTATCATCATTTACTGACATGTTGCTACTTTAGCCTCTTTCCATGTTGACAAGCTAAGAGCAGAGAGGTGACATCTCTTTAGAGAAGTCCTTTATCCTCCTTCGATAAGTATATAGCAATATATAACACCGTGTTATATTTCACAAGCTATGGTTCATTTTTCCTAACCTTTCCACCCCTTTCAATTTCTCCAAATCAGATTGCTTTCAAAAATTATTCCTAACATATGTAAGCAAACTTTATAATTCATTAATAATAATAATAATAATATATATATATATATATATATATATATATATATATATATATATATATATATATATATAAATATATATATATATATATATATATATATATATATATATATATATATATAAAGAGAGAGAGAGAGAGAGAGAGAGAGAGAGAGAGAGAGAGAGAGGCGCAGAACGTGCTTCTGGATATTTGGGATATATTAGTTATGCAGCTTCATATTACAATGTAGTTCATGTAAGCTCATGGTCTGTGATGTGTGAATAAACTTATTAACAAAATATGATAAATATAACTAAGAATCTATATATCAAATGGCTTTGCAGAATGCGGCTTTCCTCTTTGCCACAATAAATAGACGCGCAGACGGCGTGAGAGAACATTCAGTGCAAGAACACTATAATGAATACCTCTTTTGCATGTGTGTGTGCTTGTGTGTGTGCTTGTGTATATGTGTGTGTATACTTGTGTGTATTTCGTATGTTTTTCTTCATTTTTCTGTTCCAACTCTGAATGGTATGGAAAAGCTAAAAAGAAAATGTTATATGATATGTTATATGATATTGCTACAGCTTTGTTGGTTTTCGATTCTCATATTCATTGCCTGAAATATATCCCCAAGGCAACATTAACAGAAATAATAAGAACGAATCTGGTCTAACCTTTTTACTTAAAATGATGCAAGCATTATGTATAAACTCAAGCTTTCTTGATGTTCCTGGAAAGCTCAAAAGTGTGACAGACAAGATTGTTTAGGCTATGGGAGACTGGTGTAGGCAGTAGACCCAGGAAGTCAAAAAGGTACACCATATCTCTGTGACCTCCCATGACAAGTACTCAGTATGCTCAGGCTTGCCGAAAAGTCCTATGTGGGAAAAAGGTACGTAACATCATTGGCTGGAACAGCTAGCCGAATAAGAAAGTAACCAAGACGCCGAAAAAATTTCACTTCAATCTGACTTTTTTTTTTTTTTTTTTTTTAAGAATATCATTTTAGTAGAATTATCGAGAAGATCAAAGCAAGACAGGAAAGAATGCATATCATAGACTTGACCTAGTAAGAAAGTAAACCACGATGCCGAATAAGGATACCACTTAACTCTGACCTTTCTTGGCCTGCACCTATATGGTTCCTTTTATCATCATTTACTGACATGTTGCTACTTTAGACCCTTTCCATGTTGACAAGCTAAGAGCAGAGAGGTGACATCTCTTTATAGAAGTCCTTTATCCTCCTTCGATAAGTATATACCAATATATAACACCGTGTTATATTGCACAAGCTATGGTTCATTTTTCCTAACCTTTCCACCCCTTTCAATTTCTCCAGATCAGATTGCTTTCAGAAATTATTCCTAACATATGTAAGCAAACTTTATAATTCATTAATAATAATAATAATAATAATAATAATAATAATAATAATAATAATAATAATAATAAAAACATATATATATATATATATATATATATATATATATATATATATATATATATATATATATATATATATATATATATATATATATATATATAGAGAGAGAGAGAGAGAGAGAGAGAGAGAGAGAGAGAGAGAGAGAGAGAGAGAGAGAGAGAGAGAGAGAGAGAGAGAGAGAGAACGTGCTTCTGGATATTTGGGATATTTTAGTTATGCAGCTTCATATTACAATGTAGTTCATGTAAGCTCGTGGTCTGTGATGTGTGAATAAACTTATTAACAAAAAATGATAAATATAACTAAGAATCTATATATCAAATGGCTTTGCAGAATGCGGCTTTCCTCTTTGCCACAATACATAGACGCGCAGACGGCGTGAGAGAACATTCAGTGCAAGAACACGATAATGAATACCTGTTTTGCATGTGATTACCTAATTGTGATTACCTAATTGTGTTTACGGGAAAGAGCCCAAAGCTCGTATCTTCCCGTCTCCTGATCGGTTCCATTTTTAGACTTAGTGATACTTATCATACCTGTCCTTAAAACTATGGATTGAGATAGCATTAACTACCTCCTCGCTTAGCCAATTCCAATTATCAACTACTCTTACACTGAAAAAGTATTTCCTTACATCCTGCAAACAAGTTTTCTTACGAAGCTTCAAACTATGACCTCTAGTTCTAGAGCCAGCCATATCGAAATATCGATCCCTATCCACTCTATCATAACCATGAAGGAATTTAAAGACTGTCACCATATCCCCCCTTACTCTTCTAGCTTCGAGTGATGGCAAGTCTAATTCCCTCAGCCTCTCATCATAACCGAGATTGCGTATTTCTGGCACCAGTTTCGTGGCATGTCTTTGAACTTTTTCAAGCTTAGCTATGTGCTTTTTCAAGTGCGGATTCCAAAAGGGGGCTGCATATTCGAGTTTTGGCCTCACATAGGTTACATAAATATTTCTGAACATTTCCTTGTCCATGTGCCTGAAGGCTACCCTTACATTTGATAAGAATGCATATGCTGCCCTTACTACGCCATTTATATGTATTTCTGGAGACAAATCTGCCAGTATGTTTACTCCAAGATCTCTCTCCTTTTCTGTCTCTTGAAGTTGTACTCCAGCCACCGAGTAGTCAAGCTTGGGCCTTCTTGCACTTGTACCCATTCTCATTGCCTTACATTTTGAGGTATTGAATTTCATTAGCCACTTTTCTGACCACTCATGCAGATTATTTAGATCCTCCTGAAGTTCTCTACCATTGTTCTCGTTTTTTACTTTCTTCACAATCTTTGCATCATCTGCAAACATATTCATGAATGAATTTACAGACTCTGGTAGGTCATTTACATATACAAGGAACAAAAGTGGCCCTAAAACTGAACCCTGTGGAACTCCACTACTAACTCTTCTCCATTCAGACACTGAGTGTCTTACTCTAACCCTCTGTTCCCTTCCTTCTAAGTAAGTTTTTATCCATTCCAAGACATTTCCACCTATTCTAGCCATTGATTGCAGCTTCCTAATAAGTCTCCCATGTGGAACAGTGTCAAACGCTTTCTGGAAGTCTAGGAATATGCAATCTGCCCAGCCCTCTCTTTCCTGTAAGATTTGGCTTACCTCATCATAAAATTCTAATAAGTTTGTTACTGTTGATCTTCCTTCTCTGAAGCCATGTTGCCTCACTGACAAAAAGTTGAAGGATTCCAAGTGAAGAGAGATATGTTTCCTTAGTAGTTTCTCCATAACTTTGCAAACTATGCTGGTCAAGGAAACTGGTCTATAGTTCAGAGCCGTATCCCTCCTTCCCTTTTTGAAGATAGGTATCACATTTGCTTGTTTCCAGCATCTTGGAATCTCCCCCGACTCCAGTGACTCCTTAAATATGATACTTAGTGCCACTGATATTGTGTTTGCGCATTTTTTAAGCACATTAGGGGATATGTCATCAGGACCTGTAGCTTTATGAACATCTAAGTCCATCAGCGCTTTGCATACCTCTGTGGCTGTAAGGTTGATGTTCTCTAATACCGGCCCTTGAGCTTCTATCACTGCAATCTGAGGGGGTGGGGTATTTTCTACTGTAAATACTGACTGAAACTCCTTGTTCAATTCTTTGCAGATCTCTTCGTCCGTCTCAGTGATGCTTCCATCCGCTCTCTTTAGCCTTAAAACCTGTTCTTTTACCTTCAGTTTTCCTCTGATAAAGCTGTGGAAAAGCTTGGGATTTTCTTTAGCCTTCCTGGTGATGTCCCTCTCATAATCTCTCTCTGCCTCTCTCCTTTTACTTAGGTAGTCATTTCTTGCTCTTTTGTAGGTTTGCCAGGCATTTATGTTTTTTCTCCTCCTATACCTTTTCCAGCATTTGTCTCTCCACTCCTTAGCTCTTTTACACCCATTATCGAACCATTTCTCTCTGGCATGAATTACACCTACTTTGGTGACAGGTATGCAGCAATCTACTATCTTCCCATATTTCTCACAAAAGATGTCATACATTTCTTGTACAGATTTGTTGTAAAATAAGGTTCTCCAGTCAATAACCGCAAAAAGCTCATTCATTTTGATGTAATCTCCTTTCGGATAGTTCCTCCTCATGTCCTCAGTGCCTCTACTGTGTGTGTGCTTGTGTGTGTGTGTGTGTGTGTGTGTGTTTTCTTCATTTTTCTGTTCCAACTTTGAATGGTATGGAAAAGCTAAAGAAAATGTTATATGATATGGTATATATATATATATATATATATATATATATATATATATATATATATATATATATATATATATATATATATATATATATATATATATAGATAGATAGATAGATAGATAGATATATATATATATATATATAATATATATATATATATATATATATATATATATATATATATATATATATATATATATATATATATATATATATATATATATAAGCTTAAAAGGGGAAAAATATCCAATTACATTGTTACCTCCATTTATTTTGTCGATTCTTTCGAGATTCGCAAGATTACATAAAAGATTCCGGGTGCCATTCTAAAAAGTGTGTCACCAAGAGCAGTTGTTATGCGAAGCTTTTTCCTCCTAATCTCTTGTGTTGATCCTTGGATATATGAAGAGAGGAATAGGAGACCGAGGGCTGATTAGAGGTTCTTTATAAATCGTGACAATTGGCGAATTCCATCAGCATAAAAAACAGGAAGAAAAATTTTATATTTTTTTTTATTTGATGCTACCCATTCCAATATCAAGAGTACTATGGCCATGTAGTAAGAAGAGGGGAAGAGGAACCAATCACGAGAGCTAAGAACATGCCAGTGATAGGGAGAAGGAGTGTGGGGCGCCAGCGGATCAGATGGCTGGGCGTGGTGAGGAGGGATATGATTTAAGTTGGATTGGAGGAGGGAGATGCAAAGGATAGGAACAAGTGGAGGAAGTTGACTCGAGCGGCCGACCCTGCTATTCAATGGGATTAATAAGGTCGAAGGAAGAAAATGATTCCAATATCAAGAGAAATGGTTCTACTTTACGATATCGTTAGAAATGGGAACTTTAAAACTAAGTTTTTCTTGGGGGTATTGGAGCTTAACGGGGAGAGCAGTGGGGTCCTTCGAGCTATATACCCAATAATTTCTCCATGCTTAGAGACGGAACAATATTCTTACGATCCAGGTGAACTGCTATAAGGGCAAGAGATTATTTCCGTCCGTTTCACAGCCCTCACATAGAAAAGAATGAGTAAAAAGCTAGTAACATGTCAATGATCATCATCGAATATCAAGATTTTAAATCTTAAATATAAATTTTCTTTTACTTCCTAGCCGACACTCCCTTATAGATCTATGTTGGTTTCGGTTTTACGTCACGAACTCCCTTTTCTACTAAGGGCTAGGACGGTTCCCTTCTTGCGAAGGATTTGTATTGGCAGATGTAATCGTTACCCTGAGTGTATGTCCTTACTAACCTCAGTCCGTGACGGGGCGCGAACCCTCGGCCTGCCGCCTCAGAGTCGCGGACGCTACCATTTTGCCACGGAGACTACTCCCTTATAGATCTAAGTCTATTCCTATAACACACGGAAGGAATGTATGGAAGCCATCTTTTGCTTAACCTCAGCAAGTTCCCCTTCATCAAACAGATTGTTACCAACATCATCAAATTATTATTATTATTATTATTATTATTATTATTATTATTATTATTATTATTATTATTATTATTATTATTATTATTATTATTATTATTATTATTATTATTATTATTATTATTATTATTATTATTGTTATTATAGCAGTCGCCGTGGCTCAGTCGGTAGCGTCTCCGACTCTGAGGCGTCAGGTCGAGGGTTCGCGCCCCGCCACGGTCTGAGGTTAGCAAAGGCATGCACTCAGCGTAAGGATTACATCTGCCAAAACAAGTCCTTCGCAAGAAGGCAACCGTCCTAGCCCTTGGTTGATAAGGGAGTCCGTGACGTAAAACCGGAAACGGAACATTATTATTGTTATTATTGTTATTATTATAATTATTATTATTATTATTATTATTATTATTATTATTATTATTATTATTATTATTATTATTATAATTTACTCTTCGTTAATCTAATACTAATGAATTTTATAATACTGAATACAAACAATTATTTTTTTCAGTTAATACTACAGTGTATATTTACAAAGCTTTTTCAGATTAATCTTAACACTCACGTTAAAATCGTCCCTTTAATAAAGAATCTTTATAAAATTCTTTGATTAGAAAACAGCCTTGATACCTTTTGTAAAACCTGAAGGTCATAAGTTGCTATTTCCTGATCGTCTGCCGAAAAGTATATTGATAACTTCTCTGAATATAAAACTTTGAGACTTTACGAGAATGTGACCTTGCCGTCTTCTGTTGTCAACGTAATTTTGCATATTTTCACCAAGTTTTTTGCCAATAGGGAGAGCAAGCTAATTAGAAGTTTCTTACAAGGGAAGCCCTGCTGGAATCAAAGTTTGTCCAGACAGACCTCCGGATCAAGGCTACGTGCAACGCTATGCTGTAAAAGAAAAAATTAAAAAAAAGAGGGGAATACGGACAATTAATAAAATGACACTCTAAAAGCTGATTTTAGGCTTACATCATAAGAACTTTTACTCTTTATTACTTTTACATTCTCTCTCTCTCTCTCTCTCTCTCTCTCTCTCTCTCTCTCTCTCTCTCTCTCTCTCTCTCCTCTCTCTCTCTCTCTCTCTCTCTCTCTCTCTCTCTCTCTCTCTCTCTCTCTCTCTCTCTCTCTCTCTCTCTCTCTCTCTCTCCATCCTTTAATTTTTTAGCTCTTATTAGAAAATTTCTGTCTGTGAAAGCCGTAATCCCCTTGTAGGAGGATGACTAAGTCAAACCAAAAGTTTGACTCACCGTAGGAGAAAAATACAATGGAGGGAATTCCAAGTCCCCTCGATCAGCTCCATTCAGTTGACTTGTGCAACACGCAGGGGGAACATAGAGGAGATATTCTTGGCTTCATTTCAATGGTATATATTACACCTTTAGAACAAATTTATCGAAAATGATCCATCTCTCTACAACAGAATCTTCCATTTCCCGGTTCAGAACGTCCCAAGAGCTAGTAAAATCGTCTGTCTTGTAACAGAGTTTAAGCTGTTTACTGGGGAGGTACTGCTATGGCTGGGCACCACAGTGGGGGTTTGGGGCTTGTGCCGGCTGGCGACCGCCCTATGGGTCCTCTATGACCCGTTCCACCCATCCGTGGGTGGAGAATCTAAAAAAAAAAAATCTTTCTTGTAACTGAGCAGGACCTCCGCCATGTGTGAGTCGAAGGACACTGCTATGTGATATAGAAAATGAAACTGATGAAGCCAGAAGCAAAGGACCGCCACCCAAGGTTACACTTATGGTGAAAGATTGCTTTGGAGCGTCCAAGGAATCCAAGGGGGATTATCTGGGAGTAGTCTTGACACATATTTTGAAAAGAATGAAGATATTTTCCTATATTTTCTCTTAGTTCATTTTATATTTGTGCGTTGATTAAAAATATTCCATGAGTTTGTTAAAAACCAATGGTTCTGTTCTGGTTTTACGTCACGGCCTCCCTTTTCTACCAAGGGCTAGAACGGTTGCCTTCTTGCGAAGGACTTGTTTTGGCAGATGTAGTCGATACCCTGAGTGCATGCCTTTGCTAACCTCAGACCGTGACGGGGCCCGAACCCTCGACCTGACGCCTCAAAGTCGCGGACGCTGCCACTTGAGCCACGGTGACTACTGTTAAAATCCAATGGTAATATAAGCTAAATACCCGAAATGCACAACATAACTGGTAGAAAAGAAAGGAATCAGAAAATACTATATGTATGTGTGTTTGTATTTACCAAATTGCAATTACTTATTTGTGCTTACGGAATACAGCCCTATACTAGTAACTCCTCGTCTCTAGGTCTGTTCAACTTTTATACTCAATGATACTTATCATATTTGTCTTTAAACTATGGATTGAATTAGCATTAACCAGCTCCTTACTTAACGAATTCCAATTGTTAACATTTCTTACACTAACGAAATACTTCCTTACATTTCAAAAGGGGGCTGCATAGCCAAGCTTTGTCCTCACATAAGTTACATAAATATATCTGAACATTTCCTTGCCATGTGTCTGAAGACTACCCTTACACTTGCTAAGAAAGCATATGAGTTAGATTTTTTTTCTTGTTAACTATCTCGACTAACTGCCGGAGAGTGGCAGGGTGACGTACCTTTTGTGAATTTATGGTGTATTTATGTTGACTGATACTGTTGGGAAGTGGCAAAATGACGTACCTCTTGTGAATTTATAATGTTTATGTTGACTGACTTCCAACTGTTGCAAATTCAAAAAATTATGGAAACTTTGAAGACTCTGAATAGTGTGGACTTCACATAACCTAACACTTTAATACATTCCAGACTGAAAATTTTGACATTGCTGATATATATATATATATATATATATATATATATATATATATATATATATATATATATATATATATATATATATATATATATATAATTATTATTATTATCACTCTTATTATTATTATTATTATTATTATTATTATTATTATTATTATTATTATTATTATTATTATTATTATTATTATTATTATTACTAGTAGTAGTAGTAGTAGTAGCAGTTGTTGTTGTTGTTATTGTTGTTCTTGTTTTTGTAGTTAATAAGGTCTAACAATTTTAGTCATTCATTGAAGGTTTTCTAGGTATTACTGAAGTAAGAGATGCTGTATTTCGCATTAATCTTTGATAATTCTGGGTTTGGACTTAATGAAACTCAATAATGTCGAAGATTTATTGCATAAACTAACAAGAACTGAGTCTGACAACCACAAGAGCTTTCAGAGAATCAGACAATTATATTTTGCAAGCTTTGCTTTGTGACTCTTATGAAGAATCTCGAGATCTTCCAAGAAGAGAAATTTTCTATTTTGTTTTATTTATTCAATTCTTTATTCTTTTATTGTCTCTTCTTCTTTTTAAATGTTCTCATATATTTAACAGTTTATGCATCCTCTTATACGTATATCTTTCTACGTAGCCATTCATAAATAAATCCTTCAAACTCATGTCTTTAATCCACAGAGCAAATTAGAGAAGACTTTCATTTACTTCCTGGTCATCTATTTTCATATCAGTCGGCTATGCAGTCAAATACCCATACAAATGTAATACGTTCAAATACCCATACAACTTTAATACGTTCAAATACCCATACAAATGTAATACGTTCAAATACCCATACAAATGTAATACGTTCAAATACCCATACAAATGTAATACGTCTTCAGGCAACTCAAAAAATTAGAGCTATGTGAACCAGACTCTCAATTTCAGGTTAACAATGTTGCCTCTACGTATGTGGGTATTTTCTATACTCAATCCATTGATCAATGCTTGATCGATGGAGTGTGTTGGAGTCAGGAAGGGAATCCAATCAAAAACATTGATGGAAAATCGACATTAGTCTCTCAAGAGCAAAGAGATAGAGAGAGAAGGACCCTTTCTTAACGAGGGGAAAATTTATCGTCTTACAAAAGAAACTTCCAATTATCATATTTTCTTATCTGTTCTTATAAGTCATTGCTTCCTCCTTGTCACTTATTCTCCCCAAAATAAGTTTATGAAATAATATCCCAGCAGCAAATTCAATCCTATTGGGCTAGGTCATTTTAAAGATTGTGGGCATTTTTCTGGCAGAAAAAATTCTATCCTATACCAAGTGTATATCCATCATTTAAAATGTAATTTTTCCTTCAGACATCTAAATGGCTAATTCTCTCTCTCTCTCTCTCTCTCTCTCTCTCTCTCTCTCTCTCTCTCTCTCTCTCTCTCTCTCTCTCTCTCTCTCTCTCTATCTATCTATCTATCTATTTATCTGTTTATCTATCTATCTATCTATCTAGCTACTAGCTAGCTAGTTAGCTAGCTAGCTAGATAACCACTGTACCAAGGCACTACCTACTAAGGCCTTAAAAGGGAAACAAACCTTGCAGCTTTTATCTGCTATATTAGGAATGAATGCATTCTATCTGAATGCCACTCTGTTCATATTACAGTTTCGCTCAACCTCACTCGAGGCCTCGTTTTTGCATTTAATTCATCTCCTAATCTCAATCGAGAATAACAATAACCAAATAAACACAGTACCATATTTGAAAACATGAATCATTTTTACCCCGACCGGGACTTGAACCTATGACACATAATAACAGTACTAATGCGTTACCAACTCCACCGGAGAAGGTATTAAAAGGGAAATAAACCTTTCAACTTTTTTCTGCTATGCTTGAAATCAGCGCATTCTATCTGAATGCAAGTCTCTTCATATTAAAGAATAACCCAACCTCAATTGTGGCTTCGTTTTCGTATTTAATTCAACTCCCAATTTCATTCGAGACCAACAATAACCAAATAAGCACATTACCATATGTGAAAGCATGAATCATTTTTACCCCGACCGGGACTGGAACCTACGACATATAATAACTGCACCAAGGCGCTACCAACTACACTACAGAAAGTCTTAAAAGGGAACAAACCTTACAGCTTTTTTCTGCTATGCCTGAAATCAGCGCATTCTATCTGAATGCAACTCTGTTCATATTACGGATTACCCCAACCTCAATCATGGCCTCGTTTTAGCAGTTAATTCAGCTCCCAATCTCATTCGAGACCAACAATAACCAAATAAGCACATATTGCCATATGTGAAAACATGAATTATTTCTACCCTCACCGGGACTGGAACCTACGACATATGACAACTGTACCAAGGTGCTACCAACTACACCACAGAAAATATTAAAAAAGAATCAAGCCTTCCAGCTTTGATCTGCTCTACTAGGAATAAATGCATTCTATCTGAATTCCACTCTATTCTTATTACACTTTCCCCCAACCTCACTCGTGGCTTCGTTTTCGCATTCAATTCAACTCCTAATCTCATTCGGAACCAAAAATAACTAAATAAGCACACTACCATATATGAATATATATATATATATATATATATATATATATATATATATATATATATATATATATATATATATATATATATATGTGTGTGTGTGTGTGTGTGTGTGTGTGTGTGATTACCTAATTGTGATTACCTAATTGTATTTACGGGAAAGAGCCCAAAGCTCGTATCGTCCCGTCTCCTGATCGGTTCCATTTTAGACTTAGTGATACTTATCATACCTGTCCTTAAAACTATGGATTGAGATAGCATTAACTACCTCCTCGCTTAGCCAATTCCAATTATCAACTACTCTTACACTGAAAAAGTATTTCCTTACATCCTGCAAAGAAGTTTTCTTACGAAGCTTCAAACTATGACCTCTAGTTCTAGAGCCAGCCATATCAAAATATCGATCCCTATCCACTCTATCATAACCATGAAGGAATTTAAAGACTCTCACCATATCCCCCCTCACTCTTCTAGCTTCGAGTGATGGTAAGTCTAATTCCCTCAGCCTCTCATCATAACTGAGATTGCGTATTTCTGGCACCAGTTTCGTGGCATATCTTTGAACTTTTTCAAGCTTAGCTATGTGCTTTTTCAAGTGCGGATTCCAAAAGGGGGCTGCATATTCCAGTTTTGGCCTCACATAGGTTACATAAATATGCATGAACATTTCCTTGTCCATGTGCCTGAAGGCTACCCTTACATTTGATAAGAATGCATATGCTGCCCTTACTATGCCATTTATATGTATTTCTGGAGACAAATCTGCCAGTATGTTTACTCCTAGATCTCTCTCATTTTCTGTCTCTTGAAGTTGTACTCCAGCCACCGAGTAATCAAGCTTGGGCCTTCTTGCACTTGTACCCATTCTCATTACCTTACATTTTGAAGTATTGAATTTCATTAGCCACTTTTCTGACCACTTTTCTGTGTGTGTGTGTGCGTGTGTGTGTGTGTGTGTGTGTGTGTGTGTGTGTGTGTGTGTGTGTGTGTGTGTGTGCATAACATATTTCGAAAACGAAACCATGAGTGAGGCTGTGGAAACTGCAATATGAACATAGTGGCATTCAAATAGAATGCGTTCATTCTTAGAATAGCAGATAAAAGCTGTAAGGTCTGTTTCCTTTTAACCCTCTGTGGTTTAGTTGGTAGCACATATGGTAATGTGCTTAATTGGTTATATATATATATATATATATATATATATATATATATATATATATATATATATATATATATATATATATATATATATATATATGCATGAATGAACGAATGAATCAATGAATATACTTAACTAACAGACGTCTGAATAGCTAACTAACTGGCGAGAGAGAGAGAGAGAGAGAGAGAGAGAGAGAGAGAGAGAGAGAGAGAGAGAGAGAGAGAGAGAGAGAGAGAGAGAGAGAGAGAGAATTTCACAAATAAAAAAATTAAACAACCAAATAAATGAATACAGAAGTGAATAACTAAATAAAAATCAATCAATTATTACCAAATTCAAGACAGACCCCTTAATGATTTTTTCATAATATAATCATGACCATTCGTACTCCCTCGACTTGAGAACAATAACACAGTACTCTTGAAAATTAATTCTCGTCAAAAGGTGTTATTACATAATTACCAATTGCGTCACGAAATGGATTAAAAGGGGCCACAACCCACTCAATATAATTAACGAAGAGCCAAGTTAATGATTCTAAGGGGTAAGGGGGAGAGAGGGGGGGTGAGAAATGATGCAACCAATTAAGGCATAAAGTAGGTCGAAGTCATTTTGCTGATATAAAATGGGTTGGAAATGAAGAGGTGGGACCTATTATCTATATTGTCATAAAAGTTAAAAATACTAGTGGTCATTATGATAATGATAATGAGAATGAGAAGGATATGGATAAGGATGTGGATGAGGATGAGGATGAGGATGTGGACGAGAATAAAGAATAAATAATAAGGAATATAGAATAAAGAATAAAGAATAAAGAATAATGAATAATGAATAATGAATAATGAACAAAGAATAAAGAATGAATAAGAATGAGAATAAAGAATAATGAATAATTAATAATGAATAATGAATAATGAATGATAACAAAGAAGAAAGTATAAAGAATGAGTGATAAGAAGAATAAGAATATGAAGAAGAAGAAGAAGAACAAGAATAAGAATATGAATATGAATATGAATATGAATATGAATATGAATAAGAATAAGAATAAGAATAAATTAAGAATAAGAATAATGACAATGACAATAATAACAATAATGATAATAATATCAGTGATAATAATTATAATAATAATAATAATAATAATAATAATAATAATAATAATAATAATAATAATAATAATAATAATAATAATAATAATAATAATAATTATGTTAGGTTAAGGTCTAACTTAATCTAATCTAACCTAGCTGAACCTAAGCTAACTTAAAAATTTTGGGGGGGTTATTTAATGAACTGGGAATCCTTATCTATATTTAATCCAGCATAACGAATACACATCTGGCAAAAGCAAGATGGCCGTGAAGTCAACTGCATCCTGAGCAGAGTGAAGCGTATGTCCGCCTTGAAATTCTCCTCTAGCAATCTCCACGTGTGTATACGCAAAGCACTATCTTTTACCACCATAATTTACCAGACCTTTTATCCAGATGGTCTCGGGACATCTTTTATGAGAGGCTGTCCCTGAGGTTAACTAAATATCTCTCCACCTCAGCCTCTCTCAAGGTTAATGATGACCCTGAGCCGACCTCAAGGTTACCACAAGGTTCTCCTTTGTAAATAGGTTCATTAGTATTTTCATTATATGTGAGCCGTCAATGGCCAAATATTGATCATTTAATAAGATATTCTTTCTACCTTCCAATGTATTCATTCTCAGCCCGACCTCTCTCGAGTACGATAAGACATCGTCATTAGAATTTTATAAATCTAAATCTCTCTTCACTATACAAACTCTACTTCAGTTTCAATATACTTTATTTAATGAGCTTGCCCTTAAATAATCATTAAAAGAATGATTAAATGTTGAAAATCAGCAATGCAACAAAATGGGCTTTTTCCTAATGTAAATAATTAAAATTTTAACAACAACAACAACAGCAATAATAATAATAATAATAATAATAATAATAATAATAATAATAATAATAATAATAATAATAATAATAATAATAATAATAATAATAATAATAATAATAATAATAATAATAATAATAATAATAATAATAATAATAATATAATAATAATAATAATAATAATAATAATAATAATAATAATAATAATAATAATAATAATAATAATAATAATAATAATAACACACGCGCGCGCACACACATATTTTTTTTTCTGTAGCTTTCCCCCATGATGAATTGGGGTCCCTGTCTTCTATTAACCTCTTGAAGGCTAGTTTACTTTGGCTCCAGGTTTTACTGCCTAATGCCCTCCATGGCGACAACCCTCTCCATTCAATTGTATCTGAAATCAGTCAGTTATCACTATATGTAAACCATAATCTTCACTTGCTACACTATATTTTATTCTTAATTACTTGCCATGATATTCAAAATGAATTGCAAATTTTATTGATATTTTATTTATACATGATCAAATATAGATTGCAATGTTTAGCAACTGCATTATCACTGGGAGTTCCCATGTGCACATGTCCCCATGCACAGTTACTTGATTAATAAAAAAAAAAAGTATATATATATATATATATATATATATTAGTCATACCCTTTGAGTTTTTACCAGTAGTCACCGTGGCTCAAGCGGTAGTGTCCGTGACTTTGAGGCGTCAGGTCGAGAGTTCGCGCCCCGTCACGATCTGAGGTTAGCAAGGGCATACACGCAGGGTAACGATTACATCTACCAAGACAAGTCCTTCGCAAGAAGGAGAGCGTCCTAGCCCTTGGTTGAAAAGGGATTCCGTGACGTAAAACCGTAACATACCCTTTGAGTTTTTACAAACTGTTAATGTTAATAAATGTTACCACTATCAACTAAATTTTTCACATCTTTATCTTTTCATTAACAACTCTAGTTCACGAATATTTATTTAGTTTTCATTTCCAAGTTACCCCTAATCTCAAACTTCTCAAAGTTTTGTAGAGAAATTTCGCTATGAAGAATGAAATTAATTTACTTTTTTTGTGTTTGTGTGATAATACAAATCAAATTATGTATCATAGAGCAAGTCAACATAAATTTTAAAATTTCCACTCTTAGTAACCCTTTCTCACCAAATTTACTGAACTTTCAATTGCTTCTCTCTTTTTTCAATAAGTAGATCAGAAGTGCAGGGCAATATGTACTTAGAAAAGTCTTGTTATAAATTGCAACTCGTTTGGATCTGCATTTTAATTTTATTTGCATTAAGAGAGCACCTCAAAAGTAGATAAAGAGCACTAAATAAAAGTAAGATCTTTTTCAACGGTGAAATTGAATTTGAAATTAAGCTCAAAGTTTATCAGAGATTCTTCAGTTACTTTAGGTATATTATCTCCAATGAACAATTGAAATACTATTAATATACTTCCTTTTATTAATATTTGGGACTGCTTGATACTGTAGGTAAAGGCTGCGGTAATAAAACTATAATTGTAAGAACAATTAAGCTTTGTATGCGAGCAATTACTGAAGGCGAATATCGTAATTATATGATCCTAATCTCTTAAGGGGGGTTTATACGGTCAAACGGTTCGTCGAACGCGGTTCGACAGACAAGTGTTTGAAGTGATGTTCGAACAGGTGAACTGGGTATTTGGTTGTCGAATACGTTCCGTGTTCGACAACCAAATACCCCGTTCACCCATTCGAACAACACTTCAAACACTTGTCTGTCGAACCGCGTTCGACGAACCGTTTGACCGTGTAAACCCCCCCTTTATACTTCCATAATCATGCTGAGCAATAATAAATTTGCTCTCTCGGTATACTTGTCAATATACTGGTGTAATATACAAGATGAAGTAAAATCTTGTACCTTTCTCAAAAAATGCAACAATAAGAAGCATAACAAGAAAAGGAAAGGGAAAAAACTTTCCAATCTTCTATAAAAAAAAAAATATATAAATAAAGTGGGTACGGGGTATACAAACAAATAACAGCGACTAGAAGATCCTTCAAGCCATGATATAATACCCCCTTCCTGGAAAGAAGATTAATTTGGTGACCTCCAAAACTTAAGTCGACCATGGAAAAGTGCCGTTGTTTTTCCCTCTGAGACATATCATTGCTGGTGGCCCTTCCAAGGTGACGTATATACAAGAGGAAGATGATGGGATGGGATTAGACGAAAAAGTTAGGAAGCACAGACATAAGTATGGAGAAGGAATAGCGAGAGACTGTTACACATCTGGGTTCTCGATGCTCGGACTGTTCTTTCACCCTGTTCTTTTTCTTTGTTGTGTCACCCTCGGATGGCGATGGGTCCGCCATTTTATGGATGCATATGTGTATGTGTGTGTATATATGTGCATTCATATATATATTTTTTCTTCACGTGTATGTGTGTTCGCACCTGTGTGTGTGTGTGTGTGTGTGTGTGTGTGTGTGTGTGTGCGTGCATGCGTATTTGCGTGTGTGTATGTGTATGTTTGTATGGATGCTTATATATCAGTGGAAATTACTAATAACTTTTTCCTGAAATGAATACCACAAACTCTCTCTCTCTCTCTCTCTCTCTCTCTCTCTCTCTCTCTCTCTCTCTCTCTCTCTCTCTCTCTCTCTCTCTCTCTCTCTCTCTCTCTCTCTCTCTCTCTCTCTCTCTCTCTTAAGCAGTCCAGATAACTTTATTGATTATGCAGGCAAAATAGTAAACTTATTTATGGTTCAAAATATTTTCATAATAATATTATAGAATTTACATATGATCTTGAAATATACATAATAAAACTTAATGAATAAAACTAGTAAATGAATAATAATTGTTTATAAAGTAAATAAGATATGAATAAAAATGAGATTTAATATGAATACACCACATCGCAAGTGGGTCAACTAGCTTAAGCCTATGTAATGAAAAATCAATGGGATTTATAGTCCGGATATGTATGTATATGTGTGTACATGTGTGCATGTATGTGTATATGTATATGTATGTGTATATGTATTTATATGTATATATGTATGTATATGTGTATATGTATATGTATGTGCATGTCTATATGTATCAATAATTACTACTTTTGATTCATAACTCTATCTATATACAAAAGCTGTAGTAATGATGATGGTAATAATAATAATAATAATAATAATAATAATAATAATAATAATAATAATAATAATAATAATAATAGTAATAATAATAATGATAATAATAATAATAATGATAATAACAATAATAATGATGATAATAATAATCATGATGGTGGTAGCAATGGTTGTGATAATAGTGATAATGGATTAATTGACGTAATTCTCTCTCACGTACATAATTTGAAGGGTGGAGAGGGGGAAAGGCTTTCAGTCTTTCTCTTTCTTTTCCTTCCAAATTTATCCTCCATTATATGGCACTGTGTTTATGTGTATGTATGTATGTATGTTCAGGTTTATATGTGTACGTATATGCAATTAAGTACATGCACTTTCCTCTGCTGTGTTACCCTCAGATGACAATGATGTGTATGAGTATGCATGGATGTGTCTTTATCTGTAGTAAGGACGAATAACTCCTTTTGCTGAAATGAATACCACAAACTCTCTCTCTCTCTCTCTCTCTCTCTCTCTCTCTCTCTCTCTCTCTCTCTCTCTCTCTCTCTCTCTCTCTCTCTCTCTCTCTCTCTCTCTCTCTCTCTCTCTCTCTCTCTCTCTCTCTCTCCTTGATATGTATGGCTATGAAGCCCCAGTGGTGTTTCTATTGCTCATCTAATTAATGCATGCATATATATATATATATATATATATATATATATATATATATATATATATATATATATATATATATATATATAGTGTGTGTGTGTATGTATGTGTGTATATATATATGTATGTACCTACTTATTATTCTAACCTGAAAATTGTTATTCTATATCTGCTTCAAATTGTCTGCAGTAGTACTGTTGAATAGTGAAACGAATTTTAATGATAGCACTCAACAAGGGCTATTGAAAATATTGTAACAATGATTACTCTTCAAGTACTCTTCAATTATTACACTATATTTTATTATTAATTACTTGCTATGATATTTTAAATTAATTGCAAATTCTATTAGTATGTTATTTATACATAACCACATAGATTGTAATGTTATCAACTGCAATATGACTGGGAGTGCCCATGTGCACATGTCCCCATGTACAGTTATCTGAATAAATAAAAAAAAAAAGTCTGTAACCAGCCTCTCTCTCTCTCTCTCTCTCTCTCTCTCTCTCTCTCTCTCTCTCTCTCTCTCTCTCTCTCTCTCTCTCTCTCTCTCTCTCTCTCTCTCTCTCTCTCTCTCTCTCTCTCTCTCTCTCTCTCTTACATTCTTTCTTTCCCCTTTTTCACTCTTTTCTTTTATTTTCTTCTTTATTTATTTCTTTATTCATTCATTTATATATATTAAATCTGCTAAACTAGTTTGTGTCCCATCTATGACGTACTTATTGCAATATATCAAGTCTGTACGTTTGTTTCTTAATTTTTCAAGATTTTTCTCGATTTTTTATACATTTTCTAATCGATTATTATTTTAGCAATACAGGGACTTCAACTCAGGAACAAAATATTGTATTACTTACATCTTTCTAAGACAAAATTGAAGTCAGGAATACCACAATGCGTTCCTAACACTTTTTAAGACAGAATTCAATTCATGTATGTCATCCTGTCTTCCTCTTTTACTTTAAGACAGAAAATTCAATTCAGGGATGTCATATTATATTCTCTATTTTAAGACAGATTCCTCAACCCAACCTCCTATACTGTATGTCCAATAATTTCAAAACAGAGAATTCTTACATTTGACGTTGTATGAACATACTTTATTAGAGAATACCATATTTCATTCCCTATGTCTATCAGTAAGAGAGAGAGAGAGAGAGAGAGAGAGAGAGAGAGAGAGAGAGAGAGAGAGAGAGAGAGGAGAGAGAGAGAGAGAGAGAGAGAGAGAGAGAGAGAGAGAGAGAGATATTTCAGATCCAGAATACTGTATTGTATTCCCTACAACTATATTTATACACAGACAAACTTAAATACATCTTTGTTTGTCCCACATCCCTAATATAAGACAAAATGCTATTTAAAGTATCGCCTACATTTATGATGAAAAGAGAGCTTTTTAAATTCTGGGACACACTACTGTAATTCTTTTCTTTATGAGTATGACACCGTTACAGGCAAAAAAATTGCCGTCATCAGGCCCGGGCACCAAGAAAACATTAAGACGAAGAAAAAGTAGATAGTTAAGGACAAGACAGCAATAAGGGAATGATACACGAAGTATTGAGTATATAGAGATATGACAGGGTTAGGCCCTGATGTGACGATAGATTCGCTTTTTGAAGGAAGATAGGTTATAGGAATTAGGAAAGACAGAAGGAGGAAGAGAGTTCCAGGGGTTGGAGGTCGATGGGAAGAAGCAGTTGCTGCAATGACGAGTCTACGAGCCAATGATTTCCACACAGTACCTGTGAGAAGAGGCTGCTTGTCGAGTGTTACTTGGTTTTGGCAGTGGAGGAGAGATGTAACTCGCCAACTCATCAGAGCAGCGATAGAAGTAGTGACGATAGAAAAGATAAAGGGATGGTACCTTACGGCCAAGAGAAAGTGAATCCAGATTAAGAGTGAGAAAAGTGTTATTAATGAACCTGATTGCCCTAGATTCAACCTTTTTAAGGAAGTAGGTATAAGAAAAAGCACCCCAAATGTGCGATCAGCGCTCTAAGTAGGGTCAGATAAGACCTTTATAGATGTTATGTTACTGGAAGGAGGGAAAATAAAGACGAAAACGAAACAGAACCCCCAAGAGTTTGGATAAAGATTTGGAAATTTGGATTATGTGATTCCTTCAAGATGAATTAAAGGCTATCTGGATTCCTAATATGTTAATAGAATTAAGAAGGTAAATTTTGTTAGTTTCGAAGACGACAGAGCTATCATGAGGAGAAGATAAAGAGATAGCCAGAAACTGTCTTGTAGGCATTAAATTTAACTAAAGTTTGAGTGCTCCTCTCAGATACCCTCTGCAAATCGGAGTTGATGTAAGAAGAAAGAGCAATATGAGACTGATTACGAGTAGCTGATGAAGGTTGTGATGAGAAGGCATAAGAAAAATGATGGGTAGAAGCGTCGGCAAAGGCGTGGAGAAGAAAGGAGGATGGGGACTGAAGAAGATCGTGATGAAGAGAAGGAACAGAGTAGGTGAAAGAACAGGGCCCATTGGAACACCACTGGCAAAAGGAAATGAGCTAGATGTTTTGCTTTCAACAACTACATATATAAAATGGTCAGAAAGAAAACTGGAAATCAGAGAACAGAGAGATTGGGTAAAACCATACCCAGGAAGTGTGGCCATTGGATTTTTATGTCAGACCCTGTCAAAGACTTAGAGATATTAAGGGCCACGACAAAGGATTCCCAATAATTCCTTAGAGAAGATGACCATATGCGAGTAAGATAGGACGGGAGGTCACCATGGATCTTACCTTGCAAAATCCTTACTGGTGAGAGGAGACAAGTGAGCTAGATGCAATATGTTTCAAGAAGTGAAAAATGAACAAAGTTTTGAGTACATTAGCGATAGTAGAGGTTATGGCAATAGTGCTTACTTCTTGAAGACAGAATTCAACTCGGAAATACCAGATTGTATTCTGTTTTAAAACACAAAACTTAACCCTTTAATAATTATGAAAAAAAAACTGTACTCTACATATCTGACTATCTGCCATCTGCCCCCTCAAGACAAAATTCAACTCTGGAATATATTGCGTATCTTAATGTCCTACAGTAAGTGATATTACTCATATTATCAACATTGTTTGTATTACCTACCACTCTGTTGAGGATAGACAGTTCATTTATGGTGTATTTTTGTTTTTCATACGTATCTAAAGCATTCAACTGAAAAATACAGTACTGCATATACTACTATTCTATTGCTAGACAGAGAATTCAACTCAAGAAGACTGTATTGTTTATCCTGTGAATACTTTTTAAGAGAGAACTGAATTCAGTAATAACATACTGTATTTCCTTGAGCCTGAGAATTGAACTCAAGACAACCATACAGTCATTCCTGCTGCTCTTCAGTCGGATAAAAAAAAAAGAATAAATAAATAAATAAATAATAAGTAAATAAATAAATAAATAAATAAACTAATAAATAAATAAATGGGTTACTTACTCAAAATAAGTCATGGTGCGAGTTAAGGAAAACCAGAGGATGAAAGAAATGAAATGAGTTCAGCTATGGAAAGAAACCAGTCCACTGGAGTAAGTTAAGTAAAGCTTAATAAATAAAACAATATAAAAGTAGGTTAACTGAGTCAAGCTATCCAATGGAGCAAGGTTTAGAAGGAAAAAAACTATATACATGAATAAAAACATGCAATGGATTAAAGTAGGGGTAAAAATGGTCCAGTATGGTCTAGTAAAGGAAAACTTACTAGATAAATAAGTAATTTAACTGAATTAAACAGAGGAAAAACAGCATATTGGGTTAAGTGGAACTTCATAAATTAAAGTTGTAAGCTAAGGTAAAACAATCCCATGGCGATAAGGAAATCTTATTAAAATAAATAAATAAATCACGGAAAAAACATGGCAATGATGATAAGGAAATCTAAATCATCTCTGTTTTTAAAGCCTCTCTGTACTTGTCGATGTGTTTTGTTTGGTGGATTTTGTTAGTCTGTTATAAATGGGTCAAGGCTTGAAGCGTGCTTTATCCGAGTGAATGGGGATTAAAATCACAACGCGAGTGAATATTACAAAAGAATTAATACTGTTGTCTTAATACTGAAATAGCAAATGAAGCAAACCGGTTTGGAAAAGACTCCAGCATTCAAGAGATGGATTTTCTCCTTTTTGTTCCATACACACGCACACAAACACACACACACACACACACACACACACACACACACACACACACACACACACACACACACATATATATATATATATATATATATATATATATATATATATATATATATATATATATATATATATATATATATATATATATATATATATATATATATATATATATATATATATATGCTCTGCAGTGGCTCGGTGATAAGACAGCCTAACGTAGAATTGATCCCACAATGAGACGTTAGGAAGAGCATCCAGCCTTATCTCCCATCTCAAACATGTTGACGGACTCTTCTTATTTACATCTGTTTATAAATATTCCCGTTGGAGAATATGGGTATTCTTCTAACTGCCTCTACATCTCCTACAGACTAGGCCTAAAGCAGCCGTAATGACTGACTGATGACTGCTT
>JAXCGZ010022649.1:257500-265000 GCA_037179515.1 Halocaridina rubra | reverse complement strand
TATATATATATATATATATATATATATATATATATATATATATATATATATATATATATATATATGCATATATATGTTGAATTTTAAGTATTTGGGGTCGCATGTATCAAGGAGCGGATGAGTGGATACAGAGGTAAATCATAGAGTGAAGGAAGCAAGTAAATGTCTAGGTTGGGTTGAAAAGTGTAATGAAAAATAGATATTCTTGAAAAAATGCAAAGAAAAGGATATAGGAAGGTGTGATTGTGCCGAATACAATGAATGAAGCAGAGACTTGGAGTACAAGAGAGGATGAAATGAACAAGTTGAATGTATTGGAGATGATGTGTTTGAGAATTATTATTGGTGTATCCAGAAGAGATAGAGTAAAAAATGAGAATGTCAGAGTGTTGAGTTGGTATGGACGCATGGAAAGGATGAGTGATGAACGAATAGCGAAGAAAGTGTGGAGTGCACAAGTGATTGGAATTTAAGTCAAGAGGTAGACCTAGAATGAGATGAATGGATGGCATGAAAAGAGCACTGAATGCACTTGTAATGTCAGTGGAGCAGGGAAAAAGAGTGTACAAGAGATAGGAATTAGTGGAGATAGATTGTATAAAGGTCACACGGGCCAAAGGGATTTTTTGCACCTTCTGGCAAAGTGAACTATGATGGACGAGTGAAATAGTTGCCATATGATGAAGCGGTGAGGGTAAACCAGCTTTCGGGCCTCATTATAGAATAGCCTAGCCCGCCTACCTTGTAGGTGACCCAAGCAGGGTGGAAGGGGGTGAAATGTAGCAACCTTTTATCTCCAAGGAGCTAAGAGGAGTGGTTTAGGCATGTGTGGATCGTGGTAAATGCGTGTTTCTTGGCTCGAACACTCCCCTTACAAGGGGGAATGATACCAGGTATATATATATATATATATATATATATATATATATATATATATATATATATATATATATATATATATATATATACATATATATATATATATATATATATATATATATATATATATATATATATATATATATATATTATATCTTTGATAAGCACGAGATCATAATAACAGTAATCAATTAAAGAAATAATGAAGTAAATCAGAATAATAAGATTAAGTAATAATGAAGGTAATAATAATGATAATGATAATAATAATAATGATAATAAAAATAGACATTTGCCTGTTGTTGTTGGCATCACTCTGCAAGAGGCAAACAGGAGGATGTTTCGGACATACACTAGTATATGTATATATATATTGAACGGGTTTATTTATTTATTTATATATAGGGCCCCGTTGCGTTTAGAGTGTAAACAAACTACCGATGCAGTGTTTCTTTGACCTAGTTTTCATAGCATCATATCAAGCATGCGGAATTTCATTCTCTCTCTCTCTCTCTCTCTCTCTCTCTCTCTCTCTCTCTCTCTCTCTCTCTCTCTCTCTCTCTCTCTCTCTCTCTCTCTCTCTCTCTCTCTCTCTCTCTTGTAATCAACTTTTGTGTATTTTTTTCTTCATGTGACCTTGTACCTGCTTATTGTTCATTCAGCGATGTGATGTAATCGGTTTTACGTCACGGACTCCCTTTTCTACCAAGTGCTAGGACACTGCCTTCTTGTGAAGGATTTTATTTTTGGCAGGTGCGATCGTTATCCTGCGTGCATGCCCTTGCTAACCTCAGATCTTGGCAGGATGCGAACCTTCCACCAGACTCTTCAAAGTCGCGGACGCTACCACTTTGCCTCGGAGACCACATAAACGAAGCAAAATTAATTTAAAGAAAAATACAAATATTGACTTAGGTAATCCATTACATAAACAAGCATCGGATACAAGTTCATATGACCTCTGAAAGCCATAGTAGTAAGACAAAAAACAATCTAGAAAACAATGAAAAAATAAAATAACAAAAATGAACTATGCATAGCTATCTTCTTAGCTAAAGATTGTGTACCACACTGTAATTATACATGCATACATACATACATACATACATATATATATATATACATACATACATACATACATACATACATACATACATACATACATACATACATACATACATACATACATACATACATACATATGCATTACACACAATGCATATATATATATATATATATATATATATATATATATATATATATATATATATATATATATATATATATATATATATATATATATATATATATATATATATATATATATATATATATATGTATATATATATATATATATATATATATATATATATATATATATATATATATATATATATATATATATATATTTATATATATATATATATATATATATATATATATATATATATATATATATATATATACATATATATATATATATATATATATATATATATATATATATATATATAATATATATATATATATATATATATATATATAACAAGTAATTATTCAACCATACATTACATAACTATAAAAACATATATGGAACATGCATAGTATAAGCATATTTTAATCGGCAGTTTTCCCTGTGTTCATTTGGGTTCTTTGTTTCTCACGAGCTACCTCGAGACAAGCTTAGGTGTTAAGTGAAATGTGTTTTCGTCAGATGCTCTTCCTGACACGAGCCCTCTGCATTGTGGGTGTGGCACCATGGTGAGCTTATTTGCTCTCCCAAAGGCTGAATTTCATGCAGACTATACATATACATTGATGAATGATTCGGTTTTACGTCACGAACTCCCTTTTCTACTAAGGGCTAGGACGGTTGCCTTCTTACGAAGGACTTGTTTTGGCAGATGTTAATCGTTATCCCGAGTGTATGCCCTTACTAACCTCAGTCCGTGACGGGGCACGAACCCTCGACCTGCCGCCTCAGAGTCGCAGACGCTACCAATTTGCCACGGAGACTACATATACAAATACATTGATGTATATTTTCATTAAATACACATATAACGAACATAGTGTAAAAGTATGCCATCTACATGATTACAGAAATAGGTCCAACACATATATAGTCAAGAATACTTGACTTGCTATTTGCGATATCATCTTACACTCTGCCTCAAAGATGGCAGAATGATGCAAGACCTACTCTGAGAAGTGGAACTAATATCTTCTGGTTGTTATCCTGTTCCACGGTGAAGGTTCAAAACAGTATACTACCTTTTAAAAAAAAATGATTTAATTACAAAATTCTTGATTATGTCATAAATAAGATCACGACAGTGTGAGAAAATTGCTAATTTGTTGTGTTGCCAAGGGTGGCTTTCTTTTCTTAATGAGAGATTCTAGAAACTATATTTTTCTTTATTTTAATCATTTTCCAAACACGTCACGACGATAATGTTCCACCATACTCTCCATATATCTATTGGCGAATTCGCCACATGAGGATATATAAGCATATTCTTTTTACCCTTAATTGCTCTATCTAACAGCACCGTACATGCAGGTAAGTTTGGGAATTGAATTTGATATCACTCGAGGCTGTACTAATTCTGCTAAACTCTGCCTTGTCAAAAGTATCCAAAAAGTGACACTTGAGAAAGAGAATGAGATTAATGTCATTATTAAATGATGAAGCAAGTTAATAAACAAGAGAATGCCATCCTATGGATGGATTGATTCGATTTTACGTCACGAACTCCCTTTTCTACTAAGGGCGGCTAGGACGGTTGCCTTCTTGCGAAGAACTTTTTTGGCAGATGTAATCGTTACCCTGAGTGTATGCCCTTACTAACCTCAGTCCGTATGTCAGAGTGAAATCACTAACTTAAGTTCCTCTTTGCCTCCCCTGGATAACCCTGTCAGTAATCGAGGGAGAAAGGATATTATTTTGAGCGATGTTCAATAATTACTCCGTAATGACGCAAGTCATACGTAATGATGAGCATTCCGGGAGCTTTCGACATAATCATCAATACTGTATAAAGGATGGATCGTTTCCTCTAGTGAATCTTGCTGGCTCAATATGGTTTTCATTGCATAACGATATAAGAAGCAATATTTATATTTCATTGGCATTACTTCTAAAGTATTATGATTAGATGCCCTTAGTATCACGGTCTGATGGTTTTTCGAACAACATACCTTTCCAGGTTTTCATACTTTGCTTAAGAACTGCACAGGTAACAAGTAAAGCTGGCCTACTCTGCCAGTCTCATTACAGTCCTTGAAAATGTTACATTGTAACACAAACATATTGAAACTTATAAATGCCCATACCAATCAGTCCAGAATTGGGTAAAATCTGGAAAACAAAACATTTGTTCTAAAAGAAAAAGTCACTCATAAGCGGCCATAATTACCGCCTCAAGATAATTTTGCAAAGGAAAGCGCAGAGTGCCGATATGATGGATGGATTCGGTCTTACGTCACGAACTCCCTTTTCTACTAAGGGCTAGGACGGTTGCCTTCTTACGAAGGACTTGTTTTGGAAGATGTAATCGTTACCCTGAGTGTATGCCCTTACTAACCTCAGTCCGTGATATTTTCATTATTATGCTTATGTCTTGATAACAGTTTATGGAACATGTACATTATATGTCCAGTACCTATGAATATATTCTTGAAAATACAAAATATGGTACAAATATGGATAACAATAACCGGTGAAGGGTGATTCAAAAGACATATACCAATTGCAAAGTCCCAATTTAAAAAAAAAACTACAGAAATATATTTTTGCACAAATCCTATAGAGACAGAAATAAAAATTATTAAGGAACTAATCTCTCTCTCTTTCTCTCTCTCTCTCTCTCTCTCTCTCTATATATATATATATATATATATATATATATATATATATATATATATATATATATATATATATATATATATATATATATATATATATATATATATATATATATATATATATACATATATATATATATATATATATATATATATATATATATATATATATATATATATATATATATATATATGTATGATATATATATATATATATATATATATATATATATATATATATATATATATATATATATATATATATATCACTCCATCTTATTACATGATGCCATCCGTTTACTCATCTGTCTGCTTTACTATTACTATCCTCTACAGAATTAATAAAGGTTCCAGGAGAATACAGATAATCACACCATCCTCATCTATAGCTTTACAGTAGAGCTGGGTAAGACAGCAATACATGTTGTGAAAAGTACACTTATGAGTTATCTCATTCTCTTTTATTTATTAAGTCAGTACAGTATTTGGACATTTGGACATGTCAAGCTAGGCGCTCCCTCTGATACACCATTATTTTTTTTTTATGATTGTGACACCAGGACGGATAAAAAAAAAAAGACTGCGTTCATCGGGCCTGGGCACGAAGAAAACATAACTAAAGAGAAACAGAGATAAGGAGGGTTGAGGCTTGTCACATGTGAAGAGATAATAAAAGATGTTTAACGAAAATTCAAGAATATTCGGTGTTGTTTTCGGCATAGAAAAAGAACCGCAACTGAAGGAAGCCTTAACATCGAATTGCCTCGGACAGTCCTATTTAAGTCCAAAAGACCCTTCAGCTGTAGTATCGCAAAGACCGGCTTGTGCAATACTCTGTATTGGGTTCTTGCTCCAAACATATTTTCTTTTACAATTATTTTCTATGGCTAAATATTTACTTGAGTATGTAATCAAAGTATAATAGCTGTATTTAACTTTAAGTACTGCCTATCTTCTATAACACACTTCTAAAGAATGAACCATGCCAGTGTTACAGAATGTAAAAGAAAAGGTACTGGTATTGAATTGTGAACTTATGTGATCTGTATTAAACGACTAAATACTACTACGTCAATAGAATTACATTTATTTTATGAGTGTAACACCGGGACAGGCAAAAACTGCCCTCATCAATAAAGGCCTGGGCACGAGAAAACACCAAGAGGAAAGAAAAGAAAAACGGTAAAGGACAAGGCATAGATGACGTAATGATACACAAAGGAAAACGACAGACAGAAAAAATAGTCAATGTACAGAGGACCTAGAGATATGGAGGGTTAGGCCCTGAGATGACGATAGCTTCGCTTTTTGAAGGAAGATAGGTCATAAGAATTAAGAAAGACAGAAGGAGGAAGAGAGTTCCAGAGTCAGGGTAGATGGGAAGAAGCAGTCGCTGCACCAACCAAGCCGCGAGCAACAAATCTCCATACATACATACATATACACATGCCTCATTCCTCCTTGTAAGAGGGGTGGCCGAGGCAAGAAACACGCATTCATCACAATCCACACATACCTCAACCACTCCTCTTAGCTCCTTGGGGATAAAGGGGGAAACAGCCAAAGTAGATAGATAGAGACATCCCCCCTTCCACCCTACTTGGGTCACCCACAACGTAGGTGGGTAAGACAACTCGCTATTCTAACCTAACCGAACCTAACCTATAAATGTCCTTGCGGTAGATTATTTGTCTTATAGCAATTTGTCCTACAGCAAATTTTACGGCCACGCCTTTTGACAAGCACTCAGCTGAGCATTGAAATATATTCCAGATAAATCAACGTTTAGTTTCCTCGAGTCACGTTGAAGATGATGATGTTTGGAGTTGCCAAGAGAGACTCAACACGGGAGAAAAGATCCAGGGTTTGCTCCTCAGCCTAGAAGAGGAGGAAGGTGAAGAGGAAGAGAGTGGATACGGAGAGTGAAATATGAAGATGAAACAAGAGAAAAAAAATGCGATGAAAAGGAAAAAAAAAAGGAAGAAGAAGAACACATCACTTAAATGAAGACTGGAGAGGAACAGTTGATTACGAAGTATATAAGAAAGAAGCTGGAGAAGAAGAAAAGGAAAAGAATGAGGATGTAAACGGAAAGCAATAATAAATGTAAAGAAGAGGAAGAAGTGGATGAAGATGAAGAATATAAACCAAAATGCGCAGACGATGATTGAGACTCCAGAAGAAAAGGATGAAAAAAAGCGGAAGAGACTGAAGATTAGTAGTTTGAGAAAGAGGAAAAAGCAAATACGAAGTGGTATGTGAGGAAGACGAAAACGAGGAGGATGAACATTTAGAAAAGAAGAAGAAGAAGAAGAATGCACACGATAAGCAAGAAAAAAATATAGGACAAACACAAGGAAACAATAAAGAATTCAAGGACAATGAAAATCAAAAAGAAAAAAAAGTAATGATATGCGTACTAAGAACATAAGAGGGTAAAGAAGGAGATAAGGCAAGAAAACAAATAAAAGGTGATCATTCGAGAAAAATAAGATTGGCAAAGTTGTGTAAGATGATTCGCACTAATTGAGTCCTTGCATGATATTGTACAAACGACTTTGAGGCGTCAGGTCGAGGGCTCGCGCCCCGTCACGGTCTAAGGTTAGCAAGGGCATGCACTCAGGGTAACGATTACATTTGCCAAAAACAAGTCCTTCGCAAGAAGGCAACCGTCCTAGCCCTTGGTAGAAAAGGGAGTCCGTAACGTAAAACCGGAACACATATAAAATACCAGCTTCTAAGCGACTTGCTAAG
>JAXCGZ010022649.1:242500-252500 GCA_037179515.1 Halocaridina rubra | reverse complement strand
ATTGAGTGCTCTACCACTGTGCTACCACGACTTCCATCACTTATCTGTAAAAAAAACTTGACACATTCCTAAAATTACTTTTCGAGGAACGTAAGTAGTCACCGTGGCTCAAGCGGTAGCGTCCGCGACTTTGAGGCGTCAGGTCGAGGGTTCGCCCCGTCACGGTCTGAGGTTAGCAAGGGCATGCACTCAGGGTAACGATTACATCTGCCAAAACAAGTCCTTCGCAAGAAGGCAA
The DNA here is from genome assembly GCA_037179515.1 of Halocaridina rubra. Taxonomy (NCBI): domain Eukaryota; kingdom Metazoa; phylum Arthropoda; class Malacostraca; order Decapoda; family Atyidae; genus Halocaridina; species Halocaridina rubra. Next base: position 252,262 of record JAXCGZ010022649.1, on the reverse strand, counting down.
CCGTCCTAGACCTTGGTAGAAAAGGGAGTCCGTGACGTAAACCGGAACAACAACTTTTTGAGGAACGTAACATAATGCCGAGTCATGTCATGACAGCTTGACTAAATATAAAGGGCGGTTTACATGGTCAAACGGTTCTTCGAACGCTGTTCGACAGACAAGTGTTTGAAGTGATGTTCGAACGTGTGAACGGGGTATTTGGTTGTCGAACACGTTTGTTGAAAGTGTTCGACAACCAAATACCCCGTTCACACGTTCGAGCATCACTTCAAACACTTGTCTGTGGAACCGCGTTCGACGAACCGTTTGATCGTGTAAACCCCCCTTTAGATGGAATACGGAGGTCATTCGAGGTTGGGCTCTTGATTCTAAATTGGTCCATACATAAATAAAAATAAAAAAGAAGTAAATACATAATGGAATCATATACAGAAATCATTATATCATGAGTAATTAATTATGAAATTAAGCGAATGAAATATAAAAACTAAACCAATAATTAAAAAAATAATTAATTCATTATTTAAATGAGGCATGCGACATAATATATATATGGACAGTCCTCAGACTCTCTCAACAAAAAATGATAAAAAGAGATATAATTTAACGAAGACGTGACTTGGAGTTAGAAAGATCGACACTTTGTATGACGATTTTTAGCACTCCTGAAGAAGCAGAAAACAAATTTAATCCAAGTACAGAAATATTCTGAGTGCGACACAAGTTAGATGAGCAGAGTATTTCCAGCTTCAAGCTGTTGTGAACACCAAGTTATATTTATCTTTTCATAAAAATACCGACAGGGTATGGAATTTGTACCTCTGACTTACTTGCAATGCAATACAAACCTTGAGCGAGATAAATTTATCTTAAAAGTTAATTTCGTGACGCAAAATTAAAAATACTACAAAACAGAGTTGCAGCAGTCTATGAACATAAAATGGGTTTGTATTATAATGTTGCATGAGTGTTGCATATACTGTATGAACTAAAAGATACTGTAGATAGTTTCTTTAAACCACACTCCCTTATCAGTTTCATGATTTCTAGTGTGGGATAAAACGTTGAAAATGTTATTCCATTCAAAAAAATTCATTTTCAGTCTTTGATTCAAAAGGGTTTTCTCTTCAGGGGGGTTTACACGGTCAAACGGTTCGTCTAACGCGGTTCGACAGACAAGTGTTTGAAGTGATGTTCGAACGTGTGAACTGGGTATCTGGTTGTCGAACAATTTCGACAAACGTATTCGACAACCAAATACCCCGTTCTCACGTTCGAACATTACTTCAAACACTAGTCTGTCGAACCGCGTTCGACGAACCGTTTGACAGTGTAAACCCCCCTTTATCCATACTTCAAATATCTTGATGACTAAAGCCATACAATTCCTTATGGAAAAAAGTAATCACGGAGAACCCTTTACAAAGCCATGCAATTCCTACAGTAGTTAGATAATTAATAGTTATAATAAATTCTGAAAATATTTTACATAACCCGATACAAGACCATATAACGTTAGGTAATCCCTGAAATTCCTTACATAACCCCATAATATATCTAGAATATTTCAACATTTACCTGTAATTAAAGTTTTAAACTCCATATCGTACCTTGTAAAGGCGGATACTTCCAGACAACCCCCGTCATAAACCCATACAATGTATAGTATGGGTCCTCCATGACCCGTTCCATCCATCCGTGGTGGAGAATCTTAAAAAAAAAAAAATATCTCAGAAAATCCCTCAAATAGCCCTATAATATGCCATGCAAAGTTAGATCATTCAAAAATCCATTGTAACTTCTGCAAAGTTATTAACCCAAGGAAAGCTTGAATTTATATAATACCTCGTGAAATTACTTCCCTTAAAAAAAAAAAAAACGTATAACCTGGGGACGGGCAACAATAATATCGCCTCCATGTTCCCGTTCGTGTCGTAAAAGTCGACTAAATGGCACGGAGCGAAGGGTCAGGAACCCCCTCCGTTATAATTTCCTTCCGCAAGAGTCAAGGTCTTCCTCTGACTCGACCACTCCCTTATCAGAGGGTTTTTGGTATTTGTATATAAGTAGATAACTATATACAATATATATATATATATATATATATATATATATATATATATATATATATATATATATATATATATATATATATATATATATATATATATATATATATATACAAATAATTTCCCTTACCTAACCCCAAATTATCATATTGTAAATTTAGATATGCCTTGAAAACACCTTGCAAAGCCATACAAATCACCTTGTAAATTTGCATAGGCACCAGAAAATCCCTTGTCTAAACCCCATATACTATTTGCAGAGTTATATTAATCCCAAAGAAGCATTTGTATAGACCCATATGCCACTCTGTGGAGATATTAGCCTCAATGACTACAAAAAAAAAAAAACTAAGCGAACTTCTAGTAGAACCCCATATATCACCTTGTAATGCCCAATAGACAACAGAAAACCCCGTATATAAACCCTTACAAAACTTTGTAGTGTTATATTAACACCAGAACACATCTTGTATAAACTCATATCATACTTTATAGGACTAGAGAAAATCTAGAAAACACCTTGAAATCCTCATACGATATTTTGCAGAATTATATTAACACCAGAAAGCACTTAGCATGAACCCCACATATCAAGTTAGATTTACCACAAAAACATTGCAAACCCCAAATAAAATATCACAAAGAAACAACCTCATATTAAAGAGCTATGTTAAACCAGAAAACATCCGTTGACTTACCCCAAGCCACCTCCCGTAAACCCCATATGACACTATGTTGAGTTAGATTAACCCCATAAAACCCCTATCATCTCCCATGCAACACTTCTGTAAAGCTAGGCTACCCAGTAGAAATTCCCAGCAAACCCCATTTAACGCTTTGTAGAGCTAAATTAAAACCAGAAACCCCTAGTATAAGCCATATAACACAATGTAATCCTGAAGAAAACCCAGGAAACACACTGGAAACCCTACAAAATACTTTGTAGAGAGAGTAACTCCAGGAAACCCCTTGTGTATCTCTCCAATCCAGTAATGTTATATAGATTTCGCATTATGAGCTTTATATAAACATTAATGAGCCAGAGTAACTCCAGGAAACCCCCTCTGTAAACCCCAAATAACACATTGTAAAGTTAATGCATTCTGTATTAGCCCCCGGCCAATGAGATTAGCGTCGTAATGCAAACGGCAGGTCTCTGGTGTAAGACCACGCGTGAAAATAGACATGCAGAAGCTTGACTTAAAAAATTAAATTAAATTAGTAAGGTGCTTAATATTTTAAATACTCTGGTATTCTACAGAGAAAATGCATATACATGAAAAAAATTAATATAATAATAATAATCATAATAATCAAAATAATAATAATAATAATAATAATAATAATAATAATAATAATAATAATAATAATAATAATAATAATAATAATAATAATAATAATAATAATAATAATAATAATAATGACAGCTATAAATTACGATATTTAATAAATTTTCTCAAGAACTTGCGACGTCTTACAAGGATTCTAAACTAAATAAAAACGAAATATATAAGGCAAGAGTTGGGTTTACCTGATTTCATACGAGTCTCAAGTCTAGAGCAGCTAGATTTAAAGCCTTGTTTTTGTCCCAGTTTCCTGACCTTATTTGAGCACATAGTCTACTTGAGTTATTTGCTATAGACAGAGAGATAGCTTTAATTCATTATTAATCTTTATGATCTGTCGAATGTAGAATAATGGTAATATCGGATATACTCATATAGATTACTTATCATTCGTCTAATATCCATACTGAAAATTATATTTAATTTAAATTGCACCTCTTGCATAGAGTTGGGTTGAACACTCAAATTATAATTTTCTTCTATTTTGACATATGTATCTAGTTTAAGTGTCTTTTTACATGAGGTTCGAGCCACAGGCACTTCAATTCAATTTGTAAATATGTTATATAACTACCATTTTGTACAATACTGTTAAGACTTATTTCTTTCTCCTTTTATAAATTCATGTGGTCAACTTTCCAGAAGATTTTACATCTAGTAAGTCATGTTATATGATTCAAAACACACTACGTGAATTCATTACCAGCAATCAATATACATTTCAAAATATCAATTTCGTCTTATAAATACCAGCCTACATCAACACCGAATATTCTTAGATATTCGTTACATATGTCTTATTATATCTTCACATTTGACAAGTCACAATACTCCCCATCTATGTTTCTCTTTATGTTTTCTTCGTGCCCAGGCTTGATGAGGGTAGATTATTATTATTTTTTTTGTCTTTCCTGGCATCACAATCATAAAAAAAACTTTTCAAAATATCAATTTCGCCTTATAAATACCAGCGTGGAACAGCTTACATATTAAATATGAATATGAAGGGACGCCAAAGACACGTCAATATTCTTTCACAATATTAAGATTTACACTTGAATTCACTCATATTATATATTATCATATGAAATCTTTTTGTTTGTTGTATGTCTAATATACTAAATCAGTGATCTAGCTTACAGTTAATTGTATAAAAAGACCACCCCATAGGCGTTTTTTTTTTTTTAACCGTGCTCAATACAACACATAAATCCATTAGCAGCACACCATTCAAAATATCTTCTACTTTTCCTTATAAATGGCATTAATGATCTAATATGCACCGGTTTTACGTCATGAATCCCTTTCAACGAAGGGCTAGGACGGTTGCCTTCTTGCGAAAAACTTGTTATGACAGATGTAATCGTTACCCTGAGTGCATGCCCTTGCTAACCTCAGACCGTGACAGGGCGCGAATCCTCGACCTGACGTCTCAAAGTCGCGGACGCTACCGCTTGAGCCAAGGTGACTACTACATTAATTATCTAATATATACGAAGGTAATGACCAGAAACTTAAATATTTCTTCATAATATAAAATATTGTCTCTGAAATCATTCCTATTAAATAATGTCATGCAAAATGTTTTCTCTTGATTATATATTAGGTCAAATGATTTATTTTAAAGAGAATTATACCCAAAGCTCCAAGTCATAAGCACATTCCTCTCTTTTCCAGTTTGTTACGAATAGACACAAATTCACCCCTTTTTTTTATGATAGTGACACCAGGACGGGCCAAAAAATAAAATAAAATAAAACTGCCCCCACCGAGCCTGGGTGCGAAGAATACATTAAGTAAAAAGTAACAGAGATGGAGAGTGTAATGACTTGTCAGACGTGAAGGGATAATAAGAGGTGTGTAATGAATATCCAAGAATATTCAGCGTTGATATAGGCTGGAGAGAACAATATCATTCGATGTCTCTTCTGCTTCTAATAAATAACGACGGAAATCTGAATGACATAATAATTACATATAGAGGTCACGACATAAACAGGTCGATATTTTTATTAACTATGTTAAGCAGCACAGAGAAATTCACTTCCAATAAACAATGCCATTCAGATTCTCTTATCTACCTCATATATTGCGTCACTGGTCTTGCTTATATGGCATCCCATAGAGTCATCCTATTGTCATTTAAGATGCTAAATAATAAACCAGAATTCGTCCCAGTAAACAGAGCCATTCAGAATCTCTTCTTCATCTCATTATAAAATTTGCCATTGTTTTCTAAAGCCTCTACACCATATATTAAACATGGGAAGGAGATTTAGGACAAAAGAGGTTATATTAATACAATAAGACCAAATGTAGAATGAGGCTCTTACACAGCCAGTGGCTGCTGTAATTGGAACTATAGTTTCTTACGTCATCCATTAGTGAGAGTATTTCTTTTCGTGCCACTTTTATTATTATTATTATTATTATTATTATTATTATTATTATTATTATTATTATTATTATTATTATTATTATTATTATTATTATTATTATTATTATCTATTATTATTATTATTATTATTATTATTATTATTATTATTATTATTATTATTATTATTATTATTATTATTATTATTATTATTATTATTATATTATTATTATTATTATTATTATTATTATTATTGTCATTATTATTATTATTATTATTATTATTATTATTATTATTATTATTATTATTATTATTATTATTATTATTAATGTTATTATTATTATTATTATTATTATTATTATTATTATTATTATTATTATTATAAATTTTATTATTACTTTTCTCTTTATATTAATAATAATAATAATAATAATAATAATAATAATAATAATAATAATAATAATAATAATAATAATAATAATAATAATAATAATAATAATAATAATAATAATAATGATATTTTTTTATGTGTAACACCGGGACAGGCAAAATCTGCCCTCACCAATAAAGGTCCGGCCACGAAAAAACACCAAGACGAAGGAAAAAAAAAAGCTAAGTGCAAGGCAGAGATGAGGTAATGCTGCACAAAAGAAAAAGACAGACAGAAAAAATAGGCAAAGTACAGAGGACCTAGATATTTGGAGGATTAGGCCATGAGATGACGATAGATCAGTTTTTTGAAGGAAGATAGGTTATAAGAATTTGGAAAGACAGAAGGAGGAATAGAATTCCAGAGTCTGGATTTAGATGGGAAGAAGCATATGCTGCACCGACCAATCCGACAGCCACAAATCTCCACACAGTACCTGTGAGAAGAGGCAACTTGGTGAGTGTTACGTACCTCGGCAGTGGGGGAGGGATGCAAATCGCCAACTCATCAGAGCAGCAAAGGAAGTATTAGTGATAGAAAAGAAAGAAGAAATGAGACCTTACAGCGACGAGAAAGGAAATTCAGATTAGGATCATTAACGAGACACTGCTTTAGATTCAACCCTATCAAGGTGATAAGTATAAGAAGAAGCATCCAAGATATGTGAGCAGTATTCTAAGCACGGAAGGATAAAACCTTTATGTATCATAATTAACTGTAAAGAGAAAAAGTAATGACGAAAATGAAACAGAACTCCCAAGTTTTTGGATGCAGATTTAGAAGTTTGGATTATATGATTCCTCCAAGACAAGTTAGAAGCTATATGGATTCTTAATATGTTTATGGAATTAAGGGGATAAATTTCGTTAATTTCTAAGTCAATAAGGTTATCAGGAGGAAAAGAAGATACAAAGATAACTAGAAACTGTCCCTTGGAGGCATTAAATATAACTAAATTTTGGGTGCCCCACTCAGATACCCTTTGAAAATTGGAACTGAGAGTAGAGGAAAGAATGATTCAAGACTGATTACGAGTAGCAAATGAAGGTTGTGGAGAAAAGGAAGAGGAAATGTGACGGGTAGAATCATCAGCAAAGGCATGAAGAAGAGAGGAAGATGGGGATTGTATAAGATCACTAATGAAGAGAAGGAACAGAGTAGGTGAAAGAACAGAGACCTGTGGAAGGTTATTGGTAACAGAGAAAGGGCTAGATGTCGCACCATCAACAACTACATATATAAAACGGTCAGAAATAAAACTGGAAATCAGAGAACAGAGAGAAGGGGTAAAGCCATAGGCAGGGAGTTTGGCCAACAGAGCCTTGTGCCGGACTCTGTCAAAAGCCTTAGAGAGTTCAAGAGCAATGACAAAAGATTCCTCATAGTTCCCCAGCGAAGATGACTACAATTGTAAGATAGGACAGGAGGTCACCAGTGGATCTTGCCTCGCGGAAGCAGTACTGATCTTGGATAAGTGAGTTAGATTCAGAACCATTACAACCATCAGGCGTGTCTGCCCTCAAGCCAATAGTGGAGTCAACACGATCCCCGGAGATTCTTCACATCCCTCTATGCCGGGTACTGAGGGACATTAGCTGTGGACCTTCCATAAATAATAGCAAATTTGAGGAAAGAAGAGAAAAAGAGACAGATTTGGGGAGTGTTGTGACCTGTCAAATGTAATGGAATAGCAATATTCAGTGTAGATGTAGGCACGAGGAAAGAACCGTCCTGAAGGAAGACTCAACCCGGAACTATCTGGATCTGTCCTAGTTGTATCCTAATACTTTCAGTAGTATATATATATATATATATATATATATATATATATATATATATATATATATATATATATATATATATATATATATATATATAAAAATATATATATATATATATATATATATATATATATATATATATATATATATATATATATATATATATATATATATATATTTATATATATATATATATATATATATATATATATATATATATATATATATATATATATATATATATATATATATATATATATATATATATAGACTGATATTCATAGAAAGATGGATATAATTTTAAATAAATAGCTTGATAGATAAATAGATAGATAATTTACAAGACTGACTTTATAGTATAATTATAGAAAAAAGTGTTGGTGAAAAAAACACTAGTAAAAATAGAAGATTCTGTATTTAAAAAACTATATTAAAACGTAACCAAAACAAAGTATGACAAGTGATTGGGCCATGACCTATATCGAGATTCTTTTTTTTTTTTTTTTTTTTTTTTAACTTAAAAAATTCATGCTCCTTTTTTTTCATGTTTTTCGTCTGACAAATCTGAGGTAGCGGCTTGATTATCTTGTAAAACCATTGTATTTTATTATAATAATTATTATTATTATTATTATTATTATTATTATTATTATTATTATTATTATTATTATTATTATCATTATTATTATTATTATTATTATTATTATTATTATTATTATTATTATTATTATCATTATTATTATTATTATTATTTTTATTATTATTATTATTTTTATCATTACTATTATTATTATTATTATTATTATTATTATTATTATTATTATTATTATTATTATTATTATTATTATTATTATTATTTTTATTTTTTTATTTTTTATTTTTATTATTATTATTATTATTAATATTATTGTTGTTGTTGTTCTTGCTGTTGTTGTTGTGGTTGTTGTTGTTTATAATGTTACTGCTATTGCTATTGTTGTAGTTGTTGCTGTTGATGTTGTTATTAGAAACTCGTATTAGATGTGATGCATATTTCATTGATGATGAATATATAGGACAAGGAAAAGATAACGACTCGTAGTACAAATAACCCAACAAATTGTTAGATTTGGATAGGTTAATGCCCTACTTAACCTATGTTTATCTAATCTAATCTAACCTAGCAATTTTACACTGATGTGGGAGGAAGTTAGGCCATTACTTTCTCTATTACTCTCGATCTGGAGCAAATTATCAAACATCCTACTCGTGTTCCTGACCGTCACGAACATGCAGCAAACACTCTTGAACTATTTCTTACTTCTAACCCTTCAAACTACGCTTATTCTGTACTTTCCCCTCTTGGTAAAACTGACTACTCTATGATTTCAATCTTCTCCATTTTCTCTCCTCCTATACCAATCCTTCTTACTCAGCGACGCCTTTGGCACTCTGAGCGTACCTAACCCAAAATTTAGTTAAATTTACCCTCTTAATTCTATCAACATATTAGGAATCCATATAGCTTCTAACTTGTCTTGGGGGAATCACATAATCCAAATTTCTAAATCTTCATCCAAAAAATTGGGGGTTTTGTTTTGTTTTCGTCATTACTTTTCCTGTTTACATTTATTTAAAATTTATAAAGGTCTTATCCGTCCCTGCTTAGAATACTGCGCACACATCTGGGGTGCTTCTTCTTATACTTATCTCAATGATAGGGCTGAATCTAAGGCAGTCAGACTCATTAATGATCCTTCTCTTACTTCTAATCTGGATTCTC
>JAXCGZ010022649.1:235000-237500 GCA_037179515.1 Halocaridina rubra | reverse complement strand
TTTATTATTATTATTATTATTATTATTATTATTATTATTATTATTATTATTATTATTATTATTATTATTATTATTATTACTATAATTATTATTATTATTATTATTATTATTATTATTATTATTATTATTATTATTAGTAGTAGTAGTAGTAGTAGTAGTAGTAGTAGTAGTAGTAGTAGTAGTAGCCTGTTGAATATTACTCGCTGTTTTTCTCTCAAAGGCTTACGGTTGGATGACCTGCCTGACACTAACCCTCTCCATTGTCTCAGGCTTGGAAGTGGCATTGAAATGAGCTGGTTTGTTCACCCAGTGCCTGTGGTAAATATACTTATATACCTACTTTTGAAAGGGCTCAAAATATATTTGTGTTCACACCCATTCCAATGAGGACTATTTGTGACTCATAAAACAGTGCATATACGTGTGTATATATATATATATATATATATATATATATATATATATATATATATATATATATATATATATATATATATATATATACCTATGATATATTTCGTTATATATATATATATATATATATATATATATATATATATATATATATATATATATATATATCCCTCTTTTTACATCTCATAACATTAATCACTGTCTCAATGGAATATCTGTCTCTCCTCTCACTCTCCCTGTCTAGTATTATTCACGGTTTTTGCTGTCCATTGGACTGCAAATTTCATGAAGATTTTGAAACTATATTTGATAAATCAAAACCATGAATTTTCACAAGTATACTGACTAGCGAAAATGGTCAATATTTATGAAAAAGTTTGAATGTATTTTAAGTCCAATTGCGGAGTCAAAACAGTCATATTCCATAAATATTTTGAGAGTATATTTGATGAATCACATTCGTCATTTTTAGTAAACATTTTAAAAGTAATGGTGAAGTCAAAAATGTCCATTTTCATTGAAACTGTAAAAGCATACTTGATAAGTCAAAATTTTTGAGTTTAATAAAGATTTTGAGAGTAAATAAATATGATGAGTCAAAATCATCTCATTTTCTAAAAATTTTGATAGCATATTTCATGAGCCAACATCGTCGATTTTCATAAAGATTTTGAGAGAACATATGATATGTTAAAAGAATTAAGCTTCATAAAGAGCTTAAGTGTGTACTTGAGAGATCACAATCGTCAACTCTCATAGAGCGTTTGGGAGTATTTTGAATGGGTCAGAAGCTTCAACTTTCAAGAAGAATTAGAGAGCATATTTGATGGAAAATGGTAGCGTCTGCGACTCGGAGGCGGCAGGTCGAGGGTTCGCGCGCCGTCACGGACTGATGTTAGTAAGGGCATACACTCATGGTAACGATTACATCTGCCAAAGCAAGCCCTTCGTAAGAAGGCAAACGTCCTAGCCCTTAGTAGAAAAGGGAGTTAGTGACGTAAAACCGAATCCATTTGATGGGTTTGATGGGTAAATCTTCATAGAGCTTGAGGGTACATTCGAAGAGTTAAAACTGTCTAAGTTTATAATGATTTGAGTATGCTTAATGAGCTTACTGATTCAAAATAAATTATAAATCATGTAAATTTGAATGAAAGCTTAGATTAAGTACAGTAATAATACTTACTAATATATTATGAAAATAAATTAATAGAGTCAGAGTTATCCATTTTTCAAGATATTAAGAAAATTAAGATTGGATGAAAACTGCAATTTTTTTTTTAACAAACTTCCGAGAGGAAATTATATATTCCAGAATCATTAACTTATATTAAATATCTTAAAAAAGATATGGATTTTATGGAATCAGTATCAACAAAAGAATGTTGAAAAGGAAAAACAAATTAATATCGAGGAAAATTCGATCATTGGCGTCGCTGCTTTCATTCGGATCAGTTTTACAGTCAAATGCTCTCCCTGATGCTAAGTTCCTCTATTTATCCAGGTATGGAACCCGTACCAAATTCAGACGGCTTTCCTCTTCTTCTTCAGCAGCTCTTTCTATGATTAAATGGGATCGCTGTTTTTCAATAGCATCTAGAGGATGGTATATATTCATCTGTACTTCTAACCGGCACCGATATGACCTAGTTTGCTCCCATTTGCTCTCATTTATATTCGGTTTTACGTCACGAACTCCCTTTTCTACTAAGGGCTAGGATGGTTGCCTTCTTACGAAGGACTTGTTTTGGCAGATGTAATCGTTACCCTGAGTGTATGCCCTTACTAACCTCAGTCCGTGACGGGGCGCGAACCCTCGACCTCCGCCTCAGAGTCGCAGACGCTACCATATTGCCACGGAGACTACGGTCTTATTTATATTAATTTTATCCAATACTCTTCCTCCTCTTCCCCCTGCTCTATCCCGCCCTCTTTTCCTACTTTCTATAGTTCATTGTCCTCTGACCATATCGTGCATGGACGAGACTTCATCCAATAAGCTATTTTCGCTCAGGAATTAAAATCCTGATCATCAGTTTGGGTACACAATATCCATTTTGTTAAGTGGTTTTTCATATGCATGCAC
>JAXCGZ010022649.1:227500-232500 GCA_037179515.1 Halocaridina rubra | reverse complement strand
AATATTTTATTACAGAATGTCGTATTGGGAGTTCGGGTCGCCAGTTGGAGAACGATCCAATTTAATAAATGCATATGACACACAATTATATGCTCTCCATGATAAGTAGGAGATAGTGACGTATCTTAGGAAAAAATAAGCACACGGAAAACCTGCTAAATAGAAGTTTATTTTCCTTAAGAGACATCCTCGTTTTATGTCACTAAAGCCCCATTATGAGGGTGGACACAGACAGAGCGCGGCTGGATATTTTAGGCTGGATGCCACATTCCAATCGCCCCAAGGTGGCTCGATCGCGGGTCTGTCAACTCCAAGGCAATCATTCTACCGACTCCTCTCTTAAAATGAAAGGGGGGGAAATAAAGATAGTGATTGAGAACATACATACATACATACATACATGTATACATACCTACCTACATACATACATACATACATACATACATACATACATACATACATACATACATACATACATACATACATACATACATACATACATACATACATACATACATACATACATACATCCATACATACATACATACATACATACATACATACATACAATCTACATATAGTAAAAGCAAGTTATATATGTTCTTGCATAAAAATAGTTATAATAGAAACTTAATGACATTAATTCTCCGGCTGGTTTTAGATTCCTCCAGCAAAAACGTGGAAAAAAAATCGAGAAAAATAAAGTCTTTCTAGTGTGTGGGAAACTTCGCTGTAAGTACTAGTTGGATATGAATATGAGATGCTCTTTTTTTTTTATGGAAATGATGGTTATAAACAACCCTGAAAAGAAACCTGATATCTGGGACTCTGAGAATCAGACACAATAATTAGAGATCTATATGGGCTATTCTTAACCACTGTTCTCAAGAAAATATATGAGGTACTGTCATAGCCCTTACTGGGAATGGGAGTTCAAGACGTAAAACCGAATTGATCTCAAGAGTACATATTTAAAATCTCTCTTCAAATTTTCTGTTTATCTGTCTATATACATGAGAAATTTTCCCCTTATAAGAGGAGTGGCTGAGTCAAGGCATAATATTCTGACTCTTTGGGAAGAGAAAATACAGAGAGTGGGATACCCAGTCCCCTCGCTCCGCCCCAATTAGTCGACTTTTACAACACGCAGGGGCATACGAAGGAAGTAATTTAGCCCCCTCCCTCAGAGATGGACTTTAGCGGGTTAGCTCTTGATTCCCATTCAAAGGGATCCAAATTCCAATTACCATATTTGTATAACATCTCTTCGCCGCAACCAATTTAGGGATGAAAACGATAGGGCAGTGGCGGAAATAAAGTGCTGCTCTTGTTCAACTCGTAACTCCTAAATAAGGACCAAAAATGTGTGTCGGGAGTCGTTGGTAAAATGGTATCATTATGAACTTAAACTCTTAAAATAAAATAAAACACCACTTCATTTAATGATTAATATATATATATATATATATATATATATATATATATATATATATATATATATATATATATATATATATATATATATATATATATATATAAAGTCATAATTAATTGATCCTCCTGTATTTATTTTACCCAAAACTATTAACTTTTCAGCACCCCTCTCGTTTATGCATATATATATATATATATATATATATATATATATATATATATATATATATATATATATATATATATATATATATATATATATATATATATGTATATATATATATATATATATATATATATATATATATATATATATATATATATATATATATATATATATATATATATATGTATGTATATATATATATATATATATATATATATATATATATATATATATATATATATATATATATATATATATATATATATATATATATATATATATATATATATATCTATATATAAATATATATATATATATATATATATATATATATATATATATATATATATATATATATATATATATATATATATATATATATATATATATATATATATATATATATATATATATATATATATATATATAAACGGTGCATAGAGTTTTTTTCTGACTGCTAGTCAGAAAAAAACTTTATGCACCGTTTTCATAATTATCTGCTAAATGGAAAATCATATTAAAGTAGCTCTACGAATCAAGGCAAAAAGGTTCAGGATTTACCTGACATATGCGCATATGAAAAGTTTTGATGAGGATCAAAAGAAGTTTTTTTTTTTTCCTTAGTGTGACACCGGGACAGTCAGAGACTGCCCTCATCAACAAAGGCCCGGGCAAGAGAAAATACCAAGATGAAGGAAAAGAAAAGGGTTAAGGACAAGACAGAGATGAGGTAATATCACACAAAGGAAAACGATAGACAGAAAAAAGTCAAAGTACAGGGGACCCAGAGATATGGAAGAGTTTATGAGAACAGTTTATGAGCATGAAAGATGATGAATTTCATATTATAACTGCAAGATATTGAAGGATTTTTTCAAGGCCGTTTTAATTGAGCCTCTGTCCTTCAAAAAGTAAGTGAATGTGTCTCAAAACAATGTTAACGAATCAGACTAGGAAAGAGTTGACATAAGTGTCAGAGGGTTCTGGACATTATGCCAGAAAACATTGAATGGTAATAAAATATTTATATATCCAGCCTCACCCCGTTACCATCAATCAGCAGATACTGTTCACAAAAAGAATGATAAGGATGAGATACAACAATAATTTGAGCGAATTACAAACACAATACAAAGATAATTCTCAACCTGAGTTTGTATGAGATCATGTGCATAGGACCACAGGCCAAAATCTTCTGTTCAGGATTTTGGTAGCGTCTGCGACTCTGAGGCGGCAGGTCGAGGGTTCGCGCCCCGTCACGGACTGAGGTTAGTAAGAGCATACACTCAGGGTAACGATTACATCTGACAAAACAAGTCCTTCGTAAGAAGGCAACCGTCCTAGCCCTTAGTAGAAAAGGGAGTTCGTGACGTAAAACCGAATCCATAATAGTTATAAACCAACAATCCAAGAGGCTACTTTAGCTAAGGGTTGCCATACAATAATCTCTTTCTTTCCTAAGGTCTACACTGTTTTTTTCTACGCGGGACAAGGTCCCACAGTAGGGTAGAGTGAAACGTATCTAGGATTTGACAATAAAATTCATGAATGCAGTGAAAGAAAATAAAGTTGAATATATAAGCTTAACGGCAAAAATGAATGAAAGGTGGGTACTTGAGAGGTTATCCACTTTGTAACGCATGCAAGTAAAATTTAATATGAATAGCCATAATGGCACTTATTCATCGTGCAAGGATGATGAAGTAAATATTCAATTTCAATAAAAATGGTAGTAGTAGTAGTAGTAGTAGTAGTAGTAGTAGTAGTAGTAGTAGTAGTAGTAGTAGTAGTTGTTATTGCTGTTGTTGTTGTTGTTGTAGTAGTAGTAGTAGTAGTAGTAGTAGCACTATTTCTGAATATTAGTTTCTTCAAAGTAGTAGTAGTAGTAGTAGTAGTAGTAGTAGTAGTAGTAGTAGTAGTAGTAGTAGTAGTAGTAGTAGTTCTGAATATAAGTTTCTTCAAAGTAGTAGTAGTAGTAGTAGTAGTAGTAGTAGTAGTAGTAGTAGTAGTAGTAGTAGTAGTAGTAGTAGTTCTGAATATAAGTTTCTTCAAAGTAGTAGTAGTAGTAGTAGTAGTAGTAGTAGTAGTAGTAGTAGTAGTAGTAGTAGTAGTAGTAGTAGTAGTAGTAGTAGTAGTAGTAGTAGTAGTAGTAGTAGTAGTAGTAGTAGTTCTGAATATAAGTTTCTTCAAAGTAGTAGTAGTAGTAGTAGTAGTAGTAGTAGTAGTAGTAGTAGTAGTAGTAGTAGTAGTAGAGAATGTGTTCCCTGGATATAGCATTCTAGATACTACTTCAAGTAGTAGTAGTAGTAGTAGTAGTAGTAGTAGTAGTAGTAGTAGTAGTAGTAGTAGTAGTAGTAGTAGTAGTAGTAGAGAATGTGTTTCCTGGATATAATATTCTAGATACCACTTCAAGCACTTAGTCATTATTCCAGAGAGCTATTAGAGTATGTAGCAGCAATGTCAACCTTCATGCACTGTCCTCAAATACATTTCAATTCCCAAACGAGAGGAAAAATAAGATTTTTACTACTGATAAAAGGATATGAAACCAGAGCTGACATCCAGTGTGTTTGCACGCGGCAATGACGTCAGCGATGACGTCCGCTGCGCTACGGACAAGTTGCTTACTCCTTTAAACTCATTCAGAAAAATATGCAGGTTTCGGAGCTTGCGGTATTGACCGCCAGGTCTCTCTCTCTCCTCTCTCTCTCTCTCTCTCTCTCTCTCTCTCTCTCTCTCTCTCTCATTATTATTTTATTATTATGTTCATTATTTATATGTGCGTGTTGCGCATAGCAAGTCGGAACATTCTGATGATGGTAGAGTACGACAACTGTGTTTTATCATAACATTCAATATTCTAAGTTAAATAATTATTTTCATTTTAATGAGTATGTAACTTTTAAAAGAAAGACTGTAATAATACCTGTCTATGCAAATAAGGGAGTGCCTGTAGTAGCATTAACCGAATAAAATCTCTCTCTCTCTCTCTCTCTCTCTCTCTCTCTCTCTTCTCTCTCTCTCTCTCTCTCTCTCTCTCTCTCTCTCTCTCCCTCTCTCTCTCTCTCTCTCTCTCTAGTTTTATGTGGCTCTAAGCCCTACTGACTTGCCAGTTTTATTTACCAAAATAACAGTAAATGGCACACCCAATATTCTGCCAATGAGCAAACAAGCAAGAGCTAAAGGGTTTCACCGAGGTAATCCCTCAGTCATAAGAGTAAAAGTTCATAATCTATTTCTGTCTAATTTTTTTTATGAGTGTGACACCGGGACAGGCACAAACTGCCCTCATCAATAAAGGCCCGGGCACGAGAAACTACTAAGACTAAGGAAAAGAAAAAGGTTATGGACAAGGCAGAGATGAGGTAATGTCACACAAAGGAAAACAACACACAGAAAA
>JAXCGZ010022649.1:217500-222500 GCA_037179515.1 Halocaridina rubra | reverse complement strand
GTTTTAAACAAAACTTCATATTCAGCGTCATTTTATTAATTGTTCAAAATTAAATATTTCCGTAAGCTCCATCACATTGAATTACACTACGCGAAACCAACATTGATCGGATAAGTGGTGTAGTTTCTCGTATATAATACTGCTAATTCTATTACAGCTTGGTGTATTGTACACCGCAGAGAAAGCAGACGACGAAGAAATGGTACCCATTACGGGAAATGTACTCAATTTAAACGACTGCGCAAACATAATGAACCAACTTTCTTTCCTGCCAAAATTCGCTATGGATGAGCTAATGAGAGCGATGGATAACGCCACGAATTATGGCGAGCTCGTGGGTTTTATGGATGATGAGGATGGTAACGTCACTACAAATCATACGGAAAATGGGGATCCCGATTATGGAACGGACTTCCCAGACGAAGATCAAGGAGAGGGCAGCGTCTTCATGACGAATGAGGCTTTATACGATTCAACGCAGAATTTTTATAATGAGGAAATGAGCAACCAACTTTTGCAAGAACTGGCTTCTGGTCAGCAAGGTGAAATAGATCAACATGAGCTCCAGCGTTCTTTTAATGCGGTTAGTCAAATGAGAACGTATTTCAGCCATAGGTGCAGTTATGCATGCGTTCCAGGATACTGCGGTTTTATTATCAGAGACTGCACACACCCTGGTACGGCATGCCGATGGAGGAGATGCCGTCCTCGTTGCATTGCTTGGTAAGTATTACTAGTTTAATTCTCAATACTCTTACCATTAAAAATTATTTCACCCCACCCAAAGCTAATGAGGTTTTGAAAATTGAATTTGCTGCAAATTGCTGTTGAAAACTAGTTCGTATTCATATCAAAATGACATTTAAGTTGATATTAAATGTTCTTGACCAGTTGTGTATATTCCCATTAAATCCATTTCTTTTAAAATTTCGATAAGATTCGCTCTGTGCATTTTGCTTAATACTAAAGATCACTTGCTCAATAGACCAAAAGGGTGATGTTCTCATATCTGATTCTCATCTTTTCAGTACACACGCCAACTCCTTCTGCGTACGGAGACAGAATATGCTCTTCGGGAACATTAGATATGCTTGCCATGCACTCTCTGCAAGGCCTAAATTGTATTCGAATACCATTGGATCTTTAAGGTGCCATTGCTGATCTAATGTAGTTTTAAAGTTCTGGAACCAAATATTAAACTGCCGTATTTCTTTTACGTTTATTTCTAAACCCTACTATCTTAATTTAAAGTTCCACATTACGTCTTGAGTATATTTAATTGATATTTAAATTAAATCTCAAAATAACCGTTTTTTTTTCTTCCTCGATAAGTATTTATTGCTCGGAGCAGTTTTGAGAATACTGGGTGTTAATGTGTTTTAATGTAATGCCGATTTCTAACATACTAATAAAAAAAAACTTTTGCTTGGTATGGAAACCAACATAGACGACTGCAGAATTTTTTCCATTGTAAAAGTACTAGTCGAGGATTTACTACTAAGCTGCTTAAGAGACTCGGTTAGTAGTAGGTTGGCCCATGACACCAATCGCCCGTTGCGATACTACAGCTGAAGGGTCTTGTAGACTTAACACTGTCCGGGACAGTTCGATGTAAGTCTTCCTTCAGTTACGGTTCTCTTTCTATGCCTACATCAACACCGAATATTCTTGGATATTCGTTATACATGTTTTATCTCCACATCTGACAAGTCACAACACTCTGCATCTTCGTTACTCTTTATATTTTCTTCGTGCCCAGGCTCGATCAGGGTAAATTTATTTAAAAAAAAAAATTGCGTTATCAAAGTCTTTTAGGGTACAGTGACCTTAGAGTACATCACTTAATAAAAGGTGTTACAAGTTATTCCGGTCCTGCAGAATAGATTAACATAAAAGGATTATGCCAGTGAAGGAATGTTTAAAAGGTAAAGGATAAGAAAGATGGAAAATGACATGAAAAACAAGGTATTCTATGCAGATTAGAGTTGCATCTAGGTCGTATTAAAAGTATCGTGAAATTCAAAGCCTGAAGAGGCAAAACCATGACTTACTTGCAAAAGGATACGCATAATGAATGACAGCAGCGAACTCGCGCTAAAGATGTTAATTGCAAAAACCAATGAGAAACTTTCAAGCATAAAAATATTCATTTCTGACTAGGGAAAAGAAAAAGTAACATAAGCAAGTTGTTACAGCTGGCACAGGTCCATATATTTAAAAAAAAATTCATTCGTCTAAAGTGAAAAAAATAACTATAGTAAAAAAAAAAATTTCAAAATGCGAATAATCAAACGAGGCGTTAGCAGGAGAGATTTTCCGGAAAATTTGCTTTGTAACTTGGTTTTCAAAATCCAACTACCCTATTTTTTTACGAATCTCACAAAATCACTTACCAGGAAGCAAAGCTTGACTCACCAGAGGAGTCATGCGAAGTCTGTAAAGCAAAATTACTAGGTAAGCAAAAATATTGGTGGGAAAAGTGGCAAGAGTGTGTTAGGGTAAAGTTATTATAGGAATACACTAATATATATATATATATATATGTATGTGTATGTGTATGTGTATGTGTATGTGTATGTGTGCGTGTGTGCGTGCGCGTGCGTGTGTGCGTGCGCGTGCGCGTGCGCGCGTGCGTGCGCGCGCGTGCGTGCGTGCGCGCGTGTGCGCGTGCGTGTGCGCGCGTGTGTGCGCGCGTGTGCGCGTGTGCGTGTGCGCGCGTGCGTGTGTGCGCGCGTGCGCGCGTGCGCGCGTGCGCGTGCGCGTGCGCGTGCGCGCGTGTGCGTGTGCGTGCGCGCGCGTGCGTGCGTGTGCGTGCGCGCGCGTGCGTGCGCGCGCGTGTGTGCGTGTGCGTGCGCGCGCGTGCGTGCGTGTGCGTGCGCGCGCGTGCGCGTGCGCGTGTGCGCTCGTGCGCGTGTATGTGCGCGTGCGCGTGTATATGTGTATATGTGTATATGTATGTACATATATATATATATATGTACATATATATATGTACATATATATATATGTACACATATATATGTACACATACACACACATACACATACATACACATACACATACATACATATACACATACATACATATATACATACATACATATATACATACATACATATATACATACATACATATATACATACATACATATATACATACATACATACATACATACATACAATGTATATATATTGAGTTAAATGTAAAGTCTAATCCCGTGATAACATATCTTGGTTAGCAAGTCAGTTTATCAGTTAGGAAGAATATATAGCAGAAACAGGTGGGTGCCACCTCAAACACAAATTCGAATTTTCCTTCAGGTTTGACTTTTGTTTTTCTTTTTCTTTTTATACTTAAATTACCATGGTCAAGTTTTTAAGATAAGATGTGTGTTACCAGAAAAGAGACAAACTGAGTCACTAAATAGCACTTATATGGAGATATAAAAATTCTGTGTGAAGCTAAATTAGAAGTTTTTCTCTTTTCTTTTTTTTCCTCTTTCTCGTCTTCTTTCTATATTCTGTGAGAGGGAGAACATAAAAATGAGGCCATCTCTGTCCCAAACCTCTCCCACCCATGGGTCGGGAGAAGGGTAGTCATCAGGGGACTTAAACAGAGAATCAAGAAGTTAGAGGAAATGGTTATAAGCCTTGATGATAAAATTCGGAATATGGATGGAGAAATGAAAGAGAATGAAACACTCAGAGAACAAATAAGATCTTTGGAGGAAGCAAATAAAGCACAAGGGCAGGAGAGAAAGGAACTAGAAAAAAGAATAAAGAAGCTGGAAGGGGAAAAGTCAACTAGAATCTAGAATTTCTAAACAAGAAGATAAAAACAAACAGCTGAATGACAACCTAAAGGAATTAGATGTTAGTTCACTGCTCTCTTCTGAGAGAGACGAGATTGCTGCTTGGAATGTCCAGATTAAGGAAAACATTGAACAGTTCAGAAAAGAGTTCCAGGAGCTGAATATGGAAAATGATGCCATGAAAACGTCCTTTGCTGATGCACTAAAGGGGAATGTGGCAGTAAAAGAGGCTGTAAAGGTGGTGGCACTGGAAAACATACAAACAGTTGACTATAAAGAGACAGTAATCGAAAAAATGAAAGACGTTGTGATGGAAAGGGCAAACCCACTCATCAGACAGGCACTTGATAAGGAGAAGACAGTGGTAATCTCAGGCATAAGTGAATCCCAGGAGATAACATGGCAGGAGAGACTTGAAGAAAATAAAGCTAGGGTTGTAGACCTGATAAGAAAGCTTGGAGTAGTATGTGGTCCTGAGGATATTGTAAACATACACCAACTAGGTAAATATTCGAGGGAAGGAAAGCCGAGACCAACAAAAGTAACCTTTGAGAGAGGGGAAACATGTAGGGAAATATTGTTGAGAAAAAAAAGTCTAAAAGACCTTCAAGAATGCAAAGAAGTGTTCATTAGACGATACAGAACACAGGAAGAGATGGGAAAGATCAAAAACTTGTTGCAAGAGGCAAGAAGGTTAAATGATGAAAGAAATGAAGGAGAAGAAAAATTTTCGTTACAGAATACTTCCAGACAAAGGGGAGATAAAGAAGATAATGACAGAAGATCAGGGGATGGGGCCTCATTAAGATTGTTATACACAAATGCTGATGGATTAGCTGGTAAGGCAGTAGAATTAAAAGATAGGATTCACAACAGTAAGGCAGATATAGTAGCAATTACAGACACTAAGTGAGTGAGGACATAAACAGTGTCACAGTTTTTCCTAAGGGCTTCAGAATACTAAGGGTTGAAAGATCTGAGAGGACTGGTGGAGGGATAGCACTGCTCATAAGTGAGAGGATTCAAGTTGAAGAAATAAACTTGGCTATAGAAAGTGAGTTCAGGGAATTTCTTGTTGCTCGCATAAATACTGGGTCAGAGAGCATTATAATAACTGTTGTATACAACCCACCAAGGAACCAAAATAGGCTTGAAATTTATGAGGAAAGTCATATAGGTACTATTGAAG
>JAXCGZ010022649.1:187500-207500 GCA_037179515.1 Halocaridina rubra | reverse complement strand
TTTATCAATGTATCTGCAGGATCTTTTAGCAAATTTTTGCAATAGGCCTAGGTTGTGAAAACTGCATTTCACCTATAAAGCTATAAGCTAATGCGTTTGGAAAATATATAACGTTTAACAGTGTTAATAACCGTCTCTAATATTAGGTTAAATCAAAACCCAACGCTAATATTACTGCCTAAATTCTTATTAGGATTTGACGACGTTAGCTGGAAACAAACTACAATTTTCATTGCCTTTTTTTTGCTATGCATCAAACGTTCAAGGTTACAGTGCAATATAAGGCTCAATATTACTATTTCAGGATTTAAGTTAAAGTACTTCATATACATATATTCTGAACATATACAAATATAATAAGCAATGGTATGGAAACTAGTGCAATGCATCACACCAAACACAGCATCTGTTTTCCAGTTGTAAAGATATGAAGTTGCTTGGCAAAAGTAAAGATATGAAGTTGCTTGGCAAAAGTAATGAAGCTTAACCTATGACTGTCAATTCTGTGCTATGTACATCAAATATTTGCGACATTAAAAAGGACACCAAGAAGAATATTCTTAATTTTAGTATTCCAATAAATTAATATTAACACATTTGCCACTAAAACATACAATAAAAACCTTACTCATTCAAAGTCGACATATCCAAACAATAAACGGTAACCATTATGAAATGCAACTCAACAATAGCATATAACATTGTCACCAGTGACATTTAATTTGGGATGAAATCTGTGAGGGCAGCAAAACATGCGATTCTCATGCACTGCATTTGGACGACCTCTGCATAGGTTTAGGAATGGATAGCGAAGATTACTGAAAACAGAAAATAGGAGTTAAAATCAGTATATTAGCAGAGAATATAATGGCCTTTTTTCGTATTGCCAAATATAGAAATATAAAAAATACGGACCCCAATACTAAAAAAAAAAAATCTGAAATTAACCAATCCAAAACCACTACTACCTCCTATTAGGGAGAGAATGCTTTTGTAATTCATCCGAAGCCATTGTAATATAAAAATTTATGAAATATCCGTTGCATTTACTAACCTCTCATAGCAGTACATAGGGCATTTTCGAAAGCGACAGGTTTCGTTGCTGCAAAGATCAGATGCCTGCATACAGACACTTGAAGTACACAAATTCCTACATCTCAAATTTTGTAGTGCTACCAGAGAACGAGCCACTGCCATTACCCGTGTAAGAAAGTCACCTTGGAGGGAATTTGTGCCGACATCCGCAATATTCATTTCCAGCTCCTGTTTTAGACTTTCTTCGCTTTTGTCATTGTGCAACATCAACGCTGCAGCTTCTAAGTCATCATCAGTGAGACCAGATGTTGCTAATTTTTCTTGAACTAACATAAGGCCTTTCAAATTTTGTTCATCAAAAATATCAGGTGTATCCAAGGTATCATTCAGGGTGTACATTTTAACCAAATGATTCGTGATGTATTTTGGATATTCAGCAATGTCACCGAGTGTTGCGACGCATCTCTCATAGCTCATATCCATACTTTCATCATCTTGGCTTTCATCGTCAGTTTTCGTCTGTTCGCTTGAAAATAGTTGACCAAGCTGTAAGGAAGGCTATATTTATTCTAGTGAAAATTAAACCTAACCCTCAAACACTTCATACGATATAGTCAACATTACGAAGTTAGGTCAAAGAAACTTACATCTGTTACCATTTGTCCAACAGGTAGCCAATCCGACTGTTGCAAAAGATCGTCCATGACGGACTCTGTTGGATTCACGTGACCTTCATCCATTTCTCTCATATACATATGATTTTCATTTTCTAAGTAAGTAAAAACTATGGCAGGTAGTGCCATGCACCAGTAGATCATACTGAAAGGCAAAAGTTGTCATTTATATAAATTTTTAATCAGTAATTATAATATTACTAAACAAAAGTTATGTAGCAAGAATTTATAATTATGACTGAAACCTATATGCAATAAGGAGCTAAAAAAAAAAAAAAAAAAAAAACTTTTGCCATCTGTGTTTATATGAAGTAACTTACGTGCTTGCTTTCCAATATTGACCTTATACGTATTCATGTTTTGAGTAAATAAAAAAAGACACCATATTTTTACAAATAATATTACAATCGAGCCCTTAACCAAACTACTTATTATTACCTTCAACCACTTTATTATGAAGATGAAACGTGCATCAAGATTTATTTAACGAAAACTGATCTACCATGAGCATATGTAAACTAAAAATTGCTCCTAGTATCTAGGTTATGATAGTTATTGAGCTAACGAATTTAACTTTTGCAAAAAGAAAAAATGAAACTGTTACTACAGTTCTCCTAAATTTGACACCTTTCCCTTAACAAGAGATACAAACACACTCTAAGAATGCCTTTCAAGGGATGTATTCATCTCGCATACAAATTCAAACTCTTCTTATAAATCTATTAATCCACAGCACACCTAATTAGACGCTCTGCAGCACATCCATAGCCTACACCTCACCCTTTGTTCGCCATAATATATTTCGTCTGGAGAACACGACCAACCCTTACAATACCAGAAGGTAGACTGATAACGGTCAGTAAGAGACAGCAAAATCCACAAAATACTGGAATTGACAATGATTCTTCAAGCAAAGAGAGGATACTAATAATTTAACATCCGGGCAGGAACTCCATGCATATGTTCCAATACTGAATGGTAGAGTTATATTTAACTTGTATGTGCCGTTTGCTACATATTCGTACAGATATATATATATATATATATATATATATATATATATATATATATATATATATATATATATATATATATATATATATATATTGAAAGCTAGTGTTCTTTGCATTGATACTATTTCTAATCAAGATTCATAACGAATGCTTTACGAAAATACGTATATACAACATCAATGGTGTAAAAGCAATGAAAATATTTTCTCCTGTACTTTCCTTTATCATATTCATCAAAGAAATTATTGGAGAGGTTTTATTGGTAAAGACTTATACAGAGAAAGGAAGATCATAAGATAGAAAATAAGATAAATATGGACATATATATATATATATATATTATATATATATATATATATATATATATATATATATATATATATATATATATGTTATAGTGAGAGATAAAAGTTGGGTTAGAGGATGCAAGGATAGACAAAATGGTTTCAGAAAGAAGGAGGAGGTTAAGGATGGATGTACCATAGTGCTGTACCACAGACGAAAGATTGGAGTTCAGACCATAGATGTTAAAAAAGTGAAGATTGAAAGCAACAGATCCATCAGGAGGTGCAAGGTCATGGACAGAGTCATTACTACCACCAGGTGCGTCTACCGTCACGCCAACAGTTATGTCAACAAGATCCCAGGAGATTTTTAGCACCCCTCAATAATGGATACTGAAGACCTTAAATTGTGAACCTTCCATAATTGTTATAGAGATAAAAAAGGAAAACAAAGAAAAACATGGATGAGTTTGTTGTCAGTTGTCAAATGTAATGGGCAAGAGAAGTGTAATGAATACGCCAGAATATTTGTTATAGATGTAGGCATAGGGAAAGAACCGTGATTGAAAGAAGACTTAATCTGGAGCTGCCTTGGCCAATCCTAGCTTAGTCCAAAATACCTTTGCCTGTGGAATTTCATCGGGCAGTGGTGCCATAGCCAACCTACTAATTATGCTGATGTCTGAGCGCCTCTCTATAAACTGCTCAAAATTCTAATTTGGACTCCATTATACAAACGGATTTACTATTGTATGTTCATACCTACATATATACATACATAATACACACACACACACACACACACACACACACACACACACACACATATATATATATATATATATATATATATATATATATATATATATATATATATATATATATATATGTGTGTGTGTGTGTGTGTGTGTGTGTGTGTGTGTGTGTGTGTGTGTGTGTGTGTGTGTGTGTGTGTGTGTGTGTGTGTGTGTGTGTGTTCACATTAGAAAATGTATGTCTATGTTCATATACAGATGCAGGGTGGTACATGAACTTTTGGTAGGGGACTAGGGAGAAAGCCTATGCTTAGCACATATTTCTTTTTTTCTAATTTTGGTCTTAAATGTTTTCCAGATATAATATCCTGATTGTTTTGCTCCAAAGAATATCATAAATGTCAGGCGGGTAAATGTCTATCGTGAGGCCATGGAAGCTGGAGCTACTTTCATGATCTGGATGTTTATTGCTAACAAACTGTGCCGAAGTAAGACTTAGGATCACTTATAACTGGATGAAAGGATAAGACAACGCCCCTACAACCTTTGGATATGGAACACTAGAAAAATTCTTCCAGGGAAGCAAAAGCATCATTGTAGAATTATTTGGGAAGCGACGACAAAGCAGAGCAAATGTGTAAAAGAATTATGAGCGACGAGGAGAGACTGTGAATAGGTAGTCGGTTCATTTGTGCCTCGAGCAAGGTAGGATGAAGACTTTATATACGATTCCGAAGCCCATGAAATTCTTTTGTAACTGCTGTTAATCGCCTTTGATATTGTATCTTTTAGTCTCAAAAGGAGGGAGAAAACTTCCTTCAACATGGCCCAACTAACTAATTATTCATCTGGACCATTCAGGGAATTAATTTTTTACAAAAATCAAGATCTGGGCATTGAGTGTGGAAGAAACTGAAGACACCGAAAAATGGTAAGATGTGTGTAATATGGCAATTCTTTTGTGATTCACTTTGTGAAGTGGGTATTCGAGGAAAAGGAGCAAAGTTTTCATTGCTTTTCATTACTTAAACTCACTAACATGCATGTGTGTCTGAGAATTATCTTAGAAATACAAACATAACGTTTGTTTACAAAACCTGAATTTTACCATTTAAAATAATTCATAAATGTGAGCAAAATATTGTTAAAAACATACTTAACATTATTTTTTTGCCTTACCTTTTCTGTTCAAATTCTTAAGGTTGACTAGAGTCAGAAAATCATATACGTGAAGAATGAATCCGGTCGCTGAGGTAGCAATCCAGCTCAAGCAGGTGATGGTTCCAAGCCCGGATAAATGGAGATAATTGGTATTAGAGAACATATCCAGTTGTCAATGAGGCCGAGCCAACCGTAGTCTCTAATCGGCTAGTGAAAAACAGCAACACCATATGAATAAACCACTAAACCAAAATCATTACTTCTTTTCAAGAGCCCATAAAAAAAAACATGGCAAAAGCTGATTAGAAAAAGAAAAAAGAAATACTCTTACACCAATTTTGAATCATATTACGAGTGAGAGAAAAGATTTGCATTGCGTGTGCAACTATATGCAACTCTTTTCAATCTAAAGAACTGCAAAGCTTTCAACATCTTTTATGAATGCTTTGGAAAGTAGTGCTTTCATTACAAAAAAAAAAAACTCGAATACAAATGTCTCATTAACCTTCAGGTACTTACTCTAATTAGGTATCAAGGACTGTGTATTTAGGTCAGCTTTTGATATTAAGCTTCTTTTTAATTCATTCCCTTTTTTTTTCAACCAGTATAGCAAGACTTAATTCTGCCTATTATCTTTCTTTGTTTCCTTCAGTATATATCTATCTTTCTATCTATCTGTCTGTCTGTCTATCTATCTATCTATCTATCTTTCTATCTGTCTGTCTGTCTATCTATCTACCTATCTTTCTATCTGTCTGTCTGTCTATCTATCTATCTATCTTTCTCTATCTCTATCTATCTACTTAATACATCTCATACCTAACTATCTACCTATCTTATCAATTTCGTATTTATCTATCTATCTATCTACAATATCTATCTCATTCACTCACTCATTATCTATGTACCTTGTTTTTGAGTCCATCTCTCTATATCTATCCCTATTTATCTATTTTATGTATCTCATTCAGTCACTCATTCACTCACTCACTCAGTCTATCTATCTATCTATCTATCTATCTATCAGTTTGTGTGTCCATCTCTCTATATCTATATATATCTACCTTATTTATCTCACAACTATCTATCTACCTTATCCATCTCATATCTATAAATCTGTCTGTCTACTATACTTATTCACTCATTTATCATCTACCTCTTTATCTACTTGCTTATGAGTCTATCTCTCTATATCTATCTGTCTATCTATCGCCCTTTCACCCTATCATCTATTCAAATCATTATTCTGTTTATCTACTTTTGAAAAGGATCTTGTATATTCACTAATGCATTTCTTTTAAAACTCTCTCTCATTATCTATCTATCTCTCTCTCTATTTATCTATCTATCTATATATATATATATATATATATATATATATATATATATATATATATATATATATATATATATATATATATATATATATATATATATATATATATATATATTACTCAAATTCCTTTCCAAATATTTCTAATTTCCAATAAGCTTTCTAAATGTTTAATAGTATTCAGCCAGCTTGTGAGAAGCAGATCAGTTCGCTGACTGTTCGAACCTGGATAAATGGTAATTACTGATGTCAGAAAGCCATTCAGTTGTAAAACCATATACCAAAAACTAGAAACATAACCCCAAAAGGTTATTGAAAATTGGCAATCCCATATAAGCAAGGTAAGAACTGTTGAAAGAAGAAGAAGAAGAAGAAGAAGAAGAAGAAGAAGAAGAAGAAGAAGAAGAAGAAGAAGAAGAAGAAGAAGAAGAAGAAGAAGATTTGAACAAAACTACATGCCAAAGGCTGTGAACTTATTTGTTTATTACAACATATCTGTCAGCGATCGTGACTCTCGGTTGTTGCACGAGATCGAAACCTGTTTGATGAGGGATATGTAGGTGTAGATAGATTGACTGATGTTTTTATTGTGGCATAGTCTTCCATAAAGCCACATAATTACAGATTTCCTTTTATTTAAAAAAAAAATAAAAAATGACCAATATATAATTTTCTTTTTAAGTGTTTTTTCCATTTGCAATTTGTAATTCTAGGTTGTGACACCAGCCTTTAGTTTTCAACATGAAGTGTTTAAATAGAACTTCCTCCTGCCATGGTGATTCTCTCCCAGTTCCATAGTTACATCTCTCCTCTGTGTTTATTTACGGCCTTCTTTTTTTTGAAAAGCTGTTACCGTCAAAATAAGAAAGCAAATGATGCTTTTTACTATCCACAAACAGTTCAGCGAGTAACACATCCAAATCCTTTTTTATCACTGATTTGCATACTTCTCTCTCTCTCTCTCTCTCTCTCTCTCTCTCTCTCTCTCTCTCTCTCTCTCTCTCTCTCTCTCTCTCTCTCTCTCTCTCTCCATCCCGAACACCTGACTAGTATTTTGAATTTCTTAGCCTGGTACAGACTACACAATCCATTTTCAAGGTCGGCATATCAAAACAACTTCCAAATAAATATTTGATGTGTTATAGCGAGGTAGGTATTTTTGAGGTCTGGTATGTGCAAACGCAAACACTAAAGAGAATGAGGCCCTTCGCTGTATCAAGGGATATTGTATGAGATAATGTAAACTACAGATAGATATGGGATAATCACGTGATGAATTTTCTTCTAGGATAAATAAACATCTTTGGATATAACGTAGTAGCTGATTTGGTATTTCATTCTAAATTAATTATTACTCTTGCCAGGCTAAGAGCTGATAGGAGGGACTGGGGTGAATTGGCTACAGGTAAATGCTCTGACTCGACCACTCCTCTTACTTGAGGGATTAAGGTTATTGTGTGTGTGTGTATATATATATATATATATATATATATATATATATATATATATATATATATATATATATATATATATATATATATATATATATATATATATATATATATATTTATATATATATATATTATATATATACACACACACAAACACACACACAATAAGCTTAATACCTCATGTAAGGGGAGCGGTAGAGTCAGAGTAATTACCTGAAGCCAATTCACCCCTGTCCCTCCTATCAGCTCTTAGGAATATATAGATAATTAGATTTTAAAATGTTTGAAGTCTATAGTAGAATTACACAGACAAACTATGAAAACAATTTAATATTCATGTAATAACTAATTCAGTGTTGTCATTAACAAATCGAGTATTCATGCAGCAATACTAGCTTTAGTCTTGATAACATACTCAATATATCGCAAATTTACACAAAATCAATTAAAAAACATAATTATATAATACAAATTATTCTATATTTGTTATTGTTATGACTTTTCTCATGTAGCAACAGATCATGGATAAGAAAATACACGAATACTTAATTTATTTTCAAATTAAAATTTTATAACACTTAAAAGTACAGCTGATTACACCCTGGATTATCAATTATATCAATACAAGTTTGTCTCTTTCTTCAGAACTATCATGTTTAACACACACATGCAATGAAAATATTGTTTTGGGATTAGAAAAATCCTCAATCCAACAGAGAAAATATTTTCCTTTTACCCTATTCTCTCCCCGTAGGATTTGTTCCCTGACGCATTACATAATCCTTTCGGGCCCTCGAGACCACACTTTCCCTCCGCAGCTATGATGTAACCTGTCACTCAAGACTTTTCAACCATCTCTCTCTCTCTCTCTCTCTCTCTCTCTCTCTCTCTCTCTCTCTCTCTCTCTCTCTCTCTCTCTCTCTCTATCTATCTATCTATCTATCTATCTGTCTATCTATCTATCTATTTATCCATCTATCTATCTATCTATCTCTCCCTCTCTCTGCAGTTCCTGCAATCAATTTTATAATCCCCTGCTTCTAGAGATTTTTTATTTTGACATACGTTAATAAGTGAAGAACCAATTGTTTAAGGATAATTAAATATTAAAGGATTACTTCTTCCATAATTGATCACTAAGAATTTTAGTACTTTCTAAATATTTGCAAAGTTTGTTTCTGCTTTGTTAATTGCTTTTTCGATTACATATGCGGCATACATGAGGCTTTCTAATTGTTGGCGGATTAATTTGCGTTCATATTGCAAGTAATGAGTAGAACATACTATAAGACCTCTTAGGAAAAGATTGCATGCAACACCAGTTTTTACAAAGAATGGTAACTTAGAAAGTGTATATAAGAGACAGAGAAAGTTTTCTTCCTATACACAGTATATACACCTTGCTTTGTGCAAGGCTTTGTCTAGAAATGGAACGAGGTAACATAATTTATCTAACTGATTATAAATAGAGTTAATTTCTTCCTCTAAATATTGAGGACTGCATATTCTAAAAGCTCAAAGGAATAAATTTGAGGCTACAACTAGTTTTACTTCGTCTTCGTGGTTGCTGAGGAAATGAATATATGATGCTGAGTGAGTGGGATTTCTGTATACCAGGAATTTGTAACCTGTTTCCTTTTTTAATTAAGGTGTCCAAAAAAGGAATCATATCATAATTCTCCCATTCTACTTTTAATTTTACGGAACTCATCAAAATTACCCCAAGCTTCATTTCAGTGCGTCAGAATATCATTTACATATCTGAGCCACATCATGTTATGTTATAAACTTTTATTTATAAAAAGTGGCTTGATATTCCTAATAATCTCGGTTTCGAAGTGTTCCATGTATAAATTTGTAACCGAATTTTTTTTTAAATTCACCATTGAAAGTGAAATGATTATTAGTCACGCATAACCTTATTAAATTAATCAACTTCTCTAAAGAAACAGAGAATTCATTTTCATACGGCCTTAGCTTCTCTTTCAGGAAAAGTAGGACATTTTAAATTGGAACATTTAATGGGCTTTGCCTACCGAACACACACACACACACACACACACACACACACACACACACACACACACACACACACACACACACACACACACACACACACACACACACACACACACACACACACACACACACACACATATATATATATATATATATATATATATATATATATATATATATATATATATATATATATATATATATATATATATATGTATATGTATGTATATATATATATATATATATATATATATATATATATATATATATATATATATATATATATATATATATATATATATATATATATATAAATGTATATATATATATATATATATATATATATATATATATATATGTATATATATATATATATATATATATATATATACATATATATATGTATATATATGTATATGTATATATATATATATATATATATATATATATATATATATATATATATATATATTATATTATATATATATATATATATATATATATATATATATATATATATATATATATATATATATATATATATATATGTATACATATACATATATATATATATATATATATATATATATATATATATATATATATATATATATATATATATATATATATATATATATGTATATATATATATATATATATATATATATATATATATATATATATATATATATATATATATGGCAAAAATTAGCTTTAACACCTGTAAGATGATAATTGACATTATAATCAGAAATAGGTTTTTGATGACTTTTCAACAGTTTTAATATTCATTTCCTGAAAGACTTGAAAGGCTTTTCGAAATCCTGACCTTCCTCATCCCTTAACAAGGAAGGAGAAGTTAGATATTATGGGATTAGGTAAGAGTAAAATAGCAAAAAAAAAAAAAATTTATTAAATCAGAAAGAAATGAAAATACACAATGCCGGAAAAAACACTAGAATACATAATGTCTATAATCAACTCGTGAGGAGACTACCTCCAGACTCTGGAACTCTCTTCCTCCTTCTGTCTTTCCTAATTCTTATGACCTATCATTCTTCAAAGAGCAGATCTATCGTCAGCTCAGGGCCTAGTCCTCCATATCTTTGGGTCCTCTGTACTTTGACTGTCTGTCGTTTTCCTCTGTGACATTACCTGATCTCTGCCTCGTCCTTAACCTTTTTCTTTTCCTTCGTCTTGGTATTTTCTCTTGCCCGGGACTTTGTTGATGAGAGCAGTTTTCGCCTGTCCCGATGTCACACTAAAAAAAAAAAAATATATATATATATATATATATATATATATATATATATATATATATATATATATATATATAAAACCCATAGTCATAATCCTTCTTCCTTGTGTAAAGAAAATATACCAACAGTGTTGAATTAAAAAGAAAAATTCTGCAATAAAACAGCAACAAACAAAAATAACAATAATGAAATAAATACTGCATTATTGAAAAAGGGACAATACTAGCATTCCGTTTTCACAATTCACAGCGGATACAAGAAAGTTCACTGTGTATGCACTAGTCTAATTTTATTAATCAATAATGCCAGAGATCAAAATCAGTGCGTTGTACTAAATTCCTCTCTGTTGGGGGTCAGGAAATCCCTTTCGGAAGCGGAAGAACGGTAGCCATGTAAACAAGTGACTTTGCAAACTAGGATATGAAAATGAAAAACCTAATGTTTTTATATATTTATACCACGTCAATGAATCAGACTGTCAGTTCCGGACAAAAGAAAGAGAGAGAGAGAGAGAGAGAGAGAGAGAGAGAGAGAGAGGAGAGAGAGAGAGAGAGAGAGAGAGAGAGAGAGAGAGAGAGAGAGAGAGAGAGAGTCGAAATTAAAGGCTATTATCAATAAGCAGCAAATTGAGTTAGAGAGAGAGAGAGAGAGAGAGAGAGAGAGAGAGAGAGAGAGAGAGAGAGAGAGAGAGAGAGAGAGAGAGAGAGAGAGAGCAAACAAACAAACAAGCATTTATTTCCATTTTTTACAATCTACAAAACAAAGAGAGAGAGAAAGGATCTCGAAATTAAAGAATATATTTACAGTATCGTAGCAAATTTAGAGAGAGAGAGAGAGAGAGAGAGAGAGAATTTTACAGGAGTGTACTGAACTAAAAGAATGTAAACACATCTCAATCAGAAATAGCTGTTCAAGGTGACAACCACCTCGTGTTAGGCGGCCATGTTTTATACTCGAACAGGTTTCCATCCAACCATAAGGAATCGCTTTTTAGCCAATACCAAAGTCAATCCTGATCTTCTTATTGGTTCTCCAAGTGTTGATAAGCGTCACAGCACACACTCAAAGGGTGTTATATCACTTACAGAAGAAAGGACTGTACACCAATCCATTGTTATGATATACTCGTATGGGTCAAATGAAAAGAAAAAATTATAGTATTTGATCTTCATCTTCCTTGGCATTTGAACGTGTCTGCAACGTGTTTTTCGTTTCTTTATCCTCACTTGGTTTGCCCCAGAGCAGTCCAGTGTCGTGATGTTATTTCATTTGCTCTTTTCTACTGCTATATTTTTGCAAGTTTCCAGGGGGATTTATGATAGAGACAACCAGTTATGCATAAATAACTGCAGATTTAAATCTATTTAATGTATTTGGAA
Organism: Halocaridina rubra; assembly: GCA_037179515.1. Classification (NCBI taxonomy): domain Eukaryota; kingdom Metazoa; phylum Arthropoda; class Malacostraca; order Decapoda; family Atyidae; genus Halocaridina; species Halocaridina rubra. Next base: position 195,137 of record JAXCGZ010022649.1, on the reverse strand, counting down.
TCAAAAGTATACTGTTAAAATATAAAGGAAAAAATTCGAAATGTGTTCGATGAACATCGGTCTCTCTCTCTCTCTCTCTCTCTCTCTCTCTCTCTCTCTATATATATATATATATATATATATATATATATATATATATATATATATATATATATATATATATATATATATATATATATATATATATATATATATATATATATATATATATATATATATATATATATCTATATATCTATCTATATATCTATCTCTATCTCTATCTTATCTCTCTCTCTCTCTCTCTCTCTCTCTCTCTCTCTCTCTCTCTCTCTCTCTCTCTCTCTCTCTCTCTTTCTATTCACACGTGGACAACTCCAGTAACGCCTCTTAATGTCACTCAAAATGACACGTAATTTTTAAAGGAGTCATACAATTGAGTATTCAATAGAGGGCAAAAAAACGAAAACAAATCTGCTTGCACTTTAAACATATAGCTTAAATATACACCCTCACCATAATAAAGGCAGTTTTATAGGGAATATTTAGAGAGAGAGAGAGAGAGAGAGAGAGAGAGAGAGAGAGAGAGAGAGAGAGAGAGAGAGAGAGAGAGAGAGAGAGAGAGAGAGAGAGAGATTTTATAATTATGTAATAAATTAATCATTTCACACTTCACTGATCTAAATTCATGGCTTAAAATAGGTTTACCTATTTTTCTATATGTTTATTACTATTATATTTATTATCATCAGCACCGTCATCATCATTATTATTACTATGCTTCTTCTTCTTCTTCTTCTTCTTCTTCTTCTTCTTCTTCTTCTTCTTCTTCTTCTTCTTCTTCTTCTTCTTCTTCTTCTTCTTCTTCTTCTTCTTCTTCTTCTTCTTGTGATTATTATTATTATTATTATTATTATTATTATTATTATTATTATTATTATTATTATTATTATTATTATTATTATTATTATTATTATTATTATTATTATTATTATTATTATTATTACTATTATTATTATCATTATTATTATTATTATTATTATTATTATTATCATTATTACTATTATTATTATTATTGTTTATGTTGCTATTCAGTTACTATGATGTATAAGCTTTACTCAGTTATCTGACCATTCATTATAAATTGATAATTTTTATACACATCTGTTATTTCAAGGTAATCTTTATATTATAGGAAAGCTATATTTCTGTTCACTGTAAGTGTATGTATCACCCTTTTACTTATAAGTTCAATTACACGCCTACTTATAAGTGAACTCTTGGTTTTGTAAAAAGAATAACCATTGTCAAAATGGCTATTCGTCCCAAATGAGATTGGGAGTTGAATTAAATGCGAAAACGAAACCACGAGTGAGGTTGGGGAAACTGTAAAATGAACATTGTGGCATTCAGATAGAACGAGTTCATTCCTACCATAGCAGATATAAGCTATTTCCCTTCAACCTTCTGTGGTGTAGTTGGTAGCGCCTTGGCTTAGTTATAATTAATCTCAGGTGCAAGTCCCGGTCGAGGTAAAAATGATTCATGTTTTCACATATGTAATGTACTTATTTGGTTACAATTAATATATGCTTCAAAAACTTTCGAAAACGTCAAAGTTAACCATATCCACAATTAATTACATCAAATTTGTTATATTGAAAGCAGAAAATATGAAAAAGAAGTGTAAAAGAATATAGAGAATGTAACATAAATATGCTGTACTTTATAAAAACAAAAATTAGCCTGAGGGTGCAAGTCCCAAGCCCTGAAAATGGAAAAAGATGACAGCACAAAGGACATCCAGATCATTAAGCTTTGAGCCCATAACACTAGCCTCCAAAAGTCAGAGAGAAGCACAGACCCCATGCAAACAAGTGAAAAGTTGTTAATAAAAAAGAAGACAAAATAGAAGGGTCTCATCCGATTTTGTTCATGTGACGAAATAGAGGTAGGAGCCAGGATCAATTATTAACTGCAGATAAACAACACAAACCCACAACAACATTTCCATCCATATACCAAAGCCATATTCACCCTTATAAGGAGGGTGGCTGAGTCAAAGACAGTACTTTGACTTATTGTAGGAATTAAATACAAAGGAAGGGATTCCCAGCCCCCTCGCTCTGCCCCATTTAGTCGACTTTTACGAAACGCAGGGGAACACGGAGGAAGTATACTTTTTAATACACAAAACCATTAATGATACTTTAAGAGTTTAAGAATTCTCATGACGCGAGATTAGTGGATGTACACGAAACAAAATGCATAACCACACGAGATATAAATATCATTAAGGATATAACGCAAAAACATGTAAACCAAAAAGAAAATAAATACATTGATAAATAAATTTAAAAAAAAACTTATTGGAACAATAACAACTGAAGAAAATCTGGTTCCTTTCTAACTAATGTCTTGTCTATTTTCTCATTACTTCGTAATGAAATCAACAATGAAGAGTATTAATAACTTACTAGATAATTAATCCCTTAATACTAGTCTCATTCTATATATATATATATATATATATATATATATATATATATATATATATATATATATATATATATATTCACCAGAAAGTTATTGTAAGAACTTTGGAAAGCTATACAAGAAAATTGCAAATGCAAAAACAGCGGTCATATTCAATAAACTATGTATACAAGAAAATTTACTGCCAAAATTTACAAATATAAGGCCTCATGACCCAGATATGAAGATATGACGTATAAGTTGCGGATGGAACTCATCCAAAGACAACTGGAAAAGTTAATTGAAGCTCTTCGAAACCTACATGAAGAACTTCAGCACGAGGAAAACAAGTGGGATAATCTTGCAATATAATTGACGATTTAAGGAAAAACATAAATGAAAAACTCTCAGAAAGTTATGAAAATATTACGGAGGTGAAAGACAAAGCAGAAAACTTTAATAACTATTTTGCTAACGTTGGCAAAATTACATATAAGAAAACACAAGAAAACATCAACTCAGTGAATATGAGTATTTGCTTAAATGACAATTCTTCCAAAGTAAACACCAGAGAGTACTTCAACATAAGTCCTATAAGTTGTGATACCCTAATTCTTACTATAAAGAGCCTAAGAAACTCTGGCTCTTATGGTTCAGATGGTATACCATTTCAGTTCATCAAAGATGCTCTACCCATGATTGTATTTTATATTCTAACTATTATGAACACTTCCATTGTTACTAAAAAGTTTCCTGACTCTTGGAAAATATCACATATAATACCTCTGCATAAAAAGGGGGACAAAGAAGATGTGACAAACTATCGTCCCATTTCCCTGCTACCCATTTTCTCTAAAATATTAGAAAAAATTGTTGCATGCCAACTTATGTCATATTTAGAGTCAAATAGACTATTATCTATTAACCAACAGGTTTCAGACAGAAACTCTCGAAGGAAACTGCACTGCTCGAAGTTACGAATAGTATATATAATAATATAGATATGAAAAAAATATCTCTGCTTGTATTATTAGAGTAATCAAAAGCCTTCGACAGTGTAAACCATGAAATTTTTTTAAGTAAATGTACTAACTTAAATACTGATCCGATCTGGTTTAGCGAGTATCTATCAAATCGTAAACAGTCTATACGTCTTAACAACATTATCTTTATGCCAAAAAAAATTTCATTTGGTTTTCCACAGGGATCAGTACTTGGTCCTATCCTCTTCTCCATTTACGTAAATTATCTATCTTCTTTCATTTCTGACTGTCTAGTCGTACAATATGCAGATGACACTCAGCTACTCCTTAGTGGTGATATTAACAATCTCCCAGAGTTAATTTTAAGAGCAGAAAACACTCTGTCAAAAATTTAAACCTATTTTCAAGAAATTGGGCTGTTAATTAACGAAAGTAAAACACAATGCATGTTTATTGGTTTAAGGTTCCATATAGCACAAATTCCAGAAAACACAACAATTAATATTTGGGACAATATTATCACACCTAGTAAAACAGTCAAAAACCTAGGAATTCGCTTTGATAACTACATGTTGTTTGATTCCCACATAGACAAAGGATGCAAAAAATGTTACAGGCACATTAATGTACCTATCACATATAAAAGACAATTTTGAGACTACCACTCGAATAACTGTTGTTGAATCTCTAGCCCTAAGTCACATTAAATACTGCACAACTGTTTGGGGAGCTACCACTAAGACTCAGATAAACAGAATACAGAAGCTTATTACTTTTGCAACTCGAGTTGCCCTGGGAGGAATAAGAAAATATGACTACATAACACCAGCTCTCAATAAACTTGGGTGGCTGTGGGCAGAGAACAAGGTCGCTTATGCTATTTATGTTTTTGTATTTAAAATTTTGGACCATCATTATCCTAGCTGCTATTTGATTTAACAACAGTCAGGGATATAAGGGGAACCAACACAAGACAGAGCATTGAGGTCTTTATTCACAGAACAAACATAGAAGCAGGCTCAAAGATGATCACTTTCAAAGGGCCAAACTCTGGAATAATATTCCAAAGCATCTTAAAAATGCATCCTCCTTCACAGCTTTCAATGGCAAAGTATATAGTTTTCTTTTGGACAAATAGTTGCTGCTCGTTAAGAACTAATTATTCTCATTGTAAGGAAAACAAATATGGAAATGATGCCGATAATAATGATACTGTATCTAGTGTTATTATTACTACTTTATTATTAACATTATTGTTAACATTTTTATTACAGCATTATTATTTTCTATGAAAGCTACATTTAATTTAACTATATGTATTACCCACTTATTTATCAGTTTAATTACAAGTCTACTTACAAGTTATTATTACTTTTAGAATTATCATTGTACAAAATGGAAATAAATGTTTGTATTTTTCTTTGTTTGTTCCACCTGGTCTCCTGCCCACATAGCACTCCAATTGCAGACCACGAGCTGAACATTGCTATGCTAAACATAAACAAGCCCAAAAGGAAGCCTCTCCTCAAGACATTCCGGTGTCTAAAAAATTACTCCCCTGATATCTTTTGTGAAACATTAATCAACAACACAAATGCACTTAATAGAATTAAATACACAGATAACGTCGATTTGCAGATTGAGATTCTAGCAAAAGTCTTCCTTGAATGCTTAGATAGTTGTGCACCCATTGTAACAAGAAAAATAACCCACCCCTCAGCCCCCTGGCTAACTAATGACATCAAAGAGGCAATGCAAATCAGAAATCAAATACAAAAAGAGCTAAAAATGAATAGATATGATATGACTCTCCGAGAACGTTATAAAACAGAAAAGAAACGTGTCAGATCTCTCATCAGTGTAAGTAAAGAAGACTTTTACAAAAAGCAAGTTAATGACTCTAGACATGATACAGCAGCAACATGGAAAGTGATAAGAAGCATGATACCAAATGAAAAGAGTACCTCAGAAAGTTATGAAAATATTACGGAGTTGAAAGACAAAGCAGAAAACTTTAATAACTATTTTGCTAACGTTGCCAAAAATACATATGAAAAAACTCAAGAAAACATCAAATCAGTGAATATGAGTAATTGCTTAAATGACAATTCTTCCAATGAAAACACAAGAGAGTACTTCAAGATAAATCCTATCGATTGTGCTACCCTAATTCTTACCATAAAGAGCCTAAGAAACTCTGGCTCTTATGGTTCAGATGGTATACCATTTCAGTTCATCAAAGATGCTCTACCCATGATTGCATCCTATATTCTAACTATTATGAACACTTCCATTGTTACTAAAAATTTTCCTGACTCTTGAAAAATATCACATGTAATACCTCTGCATAAAAAGGGGGACAGAGAAGATGTGACAAACTATCATCCCATTTCCCTGCTACCCATTTTCTCTAAAATATTAGAAAAAAATTTTGCATGCCAACTTATGTCATATTTAGAATCAAATAGACTATTAAGTATTAACCAACATGGTTTCAGACCGAAACTTTCGACGGAAACTGCACTGCTTAAAGTTACCAATAGTATATATTATAATATATATATATGAAAAAAATATCTCTGCTTGTATTATTAGAGTTATCAAAAGCCTTCAACATTGTAAACCATGAAATTCTTTTAAGTAAATGTATTAACTTAAATATTGATCCAAGCTGGATTAGCGAGTATCTATCTAATCGCAAACAGTCCATACGTTTTAACAACATTATCTCTGTGCCAAAAAATGTATCATTTGGTGTTCCACAGGGATCAGTACTTGGTCCTATCCTCTTCTCCATTTACGTAAATGATCTATCTTCTTTCATTTCTGACTGTCTAGTCGTACAATATGCAGATGACACTCAACTACTCCTTAGTGGTGATATTAATAATCTCCCAGAGCTAACTTTAAGAGCAGAAAACACTCTGTCAAAAATTAAAACCTATTTCCAAGAAATTGGGCTGTTAATTAACGAAAGTAAAACACAGTGCATATTTATTGGTTCAAGGTTCCACATAGCACAAATTCCAGAAAACACAACAATTAATTTTTGCGACAATATTATCACACCTAGTAAAACAGTCAAAAACCTAGGAATTCACTTTGATAACTATATGTTGGTTGATTCCCACATAGATAAAGTATGCAAAAAGGTTACAGGAACATTAATGTACTTATCACGTATAAAAGACAATTTTGAGACTACCACTCGAATAACTGTTGTTGAATCTCTAGCCCTAAGTCACATTAATTACTGCACAACTGTTTGGGGAGCTACCACTAAGACTCAGATAAACAGAATACAGAAGCTTATTAATTTTGCAGCTCGAGTTGCCCTGGGAGGAATAAGAAAATATGACCACATCACACCAGCTCTCAATAAACTTGGGTGGCTGCAGGCAGAGAACAAGGTCGCTTATGCTATTTATGTTTTTGTATTTAAAATTTTGGACCATTATTATCCTAGCTGGCTATTTGATTTAAAAACAGTCAGGGATATAAGGGGAACCAACACAAGACAGAGCAGTGAGCTCTTTATTCACAGAACAAACACAGAAGCAGGTTCAAAGATGATCACTTTCAAAGGGCCAACACTCTGGAATAATATTCCAGAGCATCTTAAAAATGCATCCTCCTTCACAGCTTTCAAAGGCAAACTATATAGTTTTCTTTTGGACAAATAGTTGCTGCTCATTAAGAACTAATTATTCTCATTATAAGGAAACAAGTATGGAAATGATCCCGATAAATACGATCCTGTATCTAGTGGCATACTTACTACTTTATTATTAACATTATTGTTAACATTTTTATTACAGCATTATTATTTTCTATGAAAGATACATTTAATTAACTATATGTCTAACCCTCTTATTTATTAGTTTAATTAAAAATGTCTACTTATAAGTTACTATTAATGTTGAATAACCATTGTACAAAATGGAAATAAATGTTTGTTTGTTGTTTGTTTGCATGAATTCTCCTCCTCTCCAGCAGGTCCACCAATTTTCGCTCCTTCCCAGTCATCGTCCCCACATTAAGAGTGCCCACCCGCAGCACCTCATCTAACATTCTGGCAAAATTTTTATGGCCGGATGCCCTTCCTACCGCCAACCCTCCCCAATTTCCCGGGCTTGGGACCGGCACCAAGTTGAGGCTGTCTTGCCCCCCTCAGTGGCTGAGTTTGAATGTGTGCTGCTA
>JAXCGZ010022649.1:170000-180000 GCA_037179515.1 Halocaridina rubra | reverse complement strand
GGTAACCTAATCCACTAAATACAGTCTATGCTTTGCTGTTACTCAAGATGTTCCAGTTCGACTCCCAGAAGTGATTTGCAAAGCCTCTCTTCGCCATAGTCATTTGATGTTAAGATTGATAGAGTAATGGTAGTCTATGTGCCTTACAGCTTGCCAATTGAACAGAACTTGTGCATTACATGTGTAGAGTTAGAAGTCATGTGGTTAAAGAATATCTTAGATAGATAGATGGATAATTTTATTGTCAAATTGCAGTACACTAAGTATACAAAATTAAATTCTTTGTGGCACTGAGCCCCCTACTACAATCAAGATAAAGATAATATAAGATGGTATAAAAATATGGCCCACACAAACATATATTAGGCTACATACATGTACATACACATACAGGTTTCGATAAGTGCGCATAAGTCAGACAGCAAGTCATAATATATATGTTTTTAACTATAATCTGGACGAATGTTCGTACTATAGCAATAATAAATAAATTAAAAATGACTAATATATGAATAAATATTATTATTCATCTGTTCAAACACTAAAATTACACAGGAATATGTGCAAGAGGGCAGTCCGTGTGGATAATATATTATTTTTTTCTATCTCGTGTGTCACAATTAGTTTCCACTCGAAGAAAGATAGGGATCGAACCCGCGTTTTTCAGGCTAGCGCAATTAGTTTCTACGCGAAAGAAGATGGAGATGGAGCCCGCGTTTTTCAGGCTCGCGCAATTAGTTTCTACGCGAAAGAAAATGGGGATTGAACCAGCGTTTTTCAGGCTCGCGCAATTAGTGTTAACTCGAAAGAAGATAATAATCGAACCCGCGTTTTTCAGGTTCGCGGTTCCAGACTTGCGAACTCTACTACTGAGATACTGCGGCCCCAAGATATGTTTGTCAAACAGTGATTGAATGGTGTTAGAAGTCTAAATTATTGAGCAAATAACGGTAAGTGGCCAAATGCATGTCACAAACTTTCACTAAGAAAGTACAAACACATAATTATATAAATACTTAATTTCAGAGTTAGAAACATCTAGCTAGAAACTCTAGAGACTATTAAGCTCTCGTTTGTTTGCTTGTTTGTTTGTTCCGGTTTTACGTCACGGACTCCCTTTTCTACTAAGGGCTAGGACGGTTGCCTTCTTGCGAAGGACTTGTTTTGGCAGATGTAATCGTTACCCTGAGTGCATACCCTTGCTAACCTCAGACCGTGACGGGGCGCGAACCCTCGACCTGACTCCTCAAATTCGTGGACGCTATCGCTTGAGCCACGGTGACTAGTGAGACTATTTAGCTCTTTATCATAATAAATAATATGCAAACAAGCAAATACCCATGAATTATGAACGTATTCACGTCTTATACGAGATATTTAACATAATTATGACAAAATGGGGTATACAACTTTGCTCAAGAACTTGCGATCAACAAGAGAGAAACAACTGTTCAACAACATAAAAGTGTATTCAAAAAGAAGCTCAGATAATTATGTATGGCTTGACAGTCTACAAATATACATTTATATAAACATGGGTCCGTTTCAAAAAGAAAAATGCAAAGATGGAATTCTGAGATCTCTCACACTGCATTTTTTCCTTCTTCAGTACTCGAAATATGAACTAATTTACAGTCTGAAAGATCTCAGCACTCCGACATTTCATTATTCCTTATTAGCTGACTCCAATTCATCTGCGCATCACAAGGTCAAGTTTTCGTGTTAGATAGTTACATACATACATACATACATACATACATACATACATACATACATACATACATACATACATACATACATACATACATACATACATACATACATACATATATATATACATACATACATGCATGCATACATACATACATACATACATACATACATACATACATACATACATACATACATACATACATACATACATACATACATACATACATACATACATACATACATACATACATACGTATATACATACATACATACATACATACATACATACATACATACATACATACATACATACATACATACATACATACATACATACATATACTTCCGCACATACATACATAAGCGCAAGTGCTGACAGATCATTTGCCAGTAAAGGAAAAGTAAAATAAGCAAAGTGACATGCATACATCGCACGAGCCACATTTCATCTTGATATTATCATATGTTAATTACTCACTAACCCGAAAATACCCTCCACTCAAACTTACACACTATAAACCCTCGACAGGTGGCATACTCTAGTCTAGTGCCACTTGTCAACCTGCCAAGAAAAGAACAGTGGTTTGAGTAAGTTCACGAGATGAGAAGTACCTGTATCATATAGCAGAGTAGATAACTCGACTCCATAATGAAGATCTAGATGCTAGAAGATTAACATTTTTGAAAGTGAAGCCATAATTAGGATCAAATATTGAAGAAATTAAGTGACACATTCGTGTCAGAAACGTAGACGTTTGTCGAACGTGTTCGACAACCAAATACCCCGTTCTCACGCTCGAACATCACTTCAAACATTTGTCTATCGAACCGCTAGTACAGTGGTAACGAGCTGGCCTCGCATTCGCGAGGTCGACAGATCAGTTCCCGCTCAGGACCGAGGGTTTAAGCTGTTTACTGGGAAGGTTACTTGCTGTGGATGGGCACCACAGTGGGGGGGTTGGGGCTTGCCTCGGCTGACGTTCTGAGGAGCATCTCAGATGGATATCGGAACTGAAACACCGGCAAACTTTAACTTTAACTTTAACGTGTTCGACAACCAAATACCCCGTTCTCACGTTCGAACATCACTTCAAACACTTGTCTGTCGAACCGCGTTCTACGAACCGTTTGACCGTGTAAACCCCCCTTAACGTGTTCGACAACCAAATACTCCGCTCACACGTTCGAACATCACTTCAAACACTTGTCTGTCGAACCGCGTTCGACGAACCGTTTGACCGTGTAAACCTCCCTTTATTTGGCACTGCTCCTTCCACTGAACATTCTTCCGCGTGCGAGTTAAATTCAAGGTTACACTTGGGAAAAGCTTGATTTCCGGTGAAATGATTTATGAATAAATGGTTTGTACATCTCAAAATATACCCAAATTCCCATCTTCTTCTTCTTGGTATTTAGGCTATGAATATAGAATATGATGTATTAGTATAACAATGCTCTTAGTATTATTATTATTATTATTATTATTATTATTATTATTATTATTATTATTATTATTATTATTATTATTATTATTATTATTATTATTATTATTATTATTATCATCATCATCATCATCAATATTATTATCACACTGTCAAACACAATATCATGAGAGAAAAAAATAACAATAATTTATTTGACAATACCACTGAATTAAACAAGAGGTCGTGGAGAGTCAGGTTAAGTAAGAAAATGGAGTCACAATGCTTTGTGATTGAATGACCAGAGGAAATATTAAACTATTAGACGTACAACACACTAGTAAGACCAATAATGTTATATGGGGGAAGAGCCTTGACCAATGAAGAGAAGGCATATCAAGAAAATTGATGTTGGAGAAATGAACATTACGATTGTTGAGAATATCAGAAGAATAATCAGAGTAAATGAAACACAGGTGAGAAAGCTTAAAGCGGGAAGGGTAGGTTATGAGAGAGGAAAATGAAGTGATAAATGGGCCATAAATATGGAGGAACAAGGATGTAGGAAGAAAGAAAGACTGAAAAAGGAAATGAACAGATGGCATAATAACAAGATATAAGATAGAATAGATTAGGAAAATATTATGTGTTTAGTAGGAATGACTGCATAAGACTGGCCTACCACACATGAAATCGGGAAACTCTAAGCAAAAAAAAAAAAAAGAATATTTATGCCTCCTACAGTGGGGACTCAGTCCCGGGTCTTGTGAAACAAGAGTCCAGAGCTTAGTGTGCATAGTCACAGAGGCCACGACTTCTCAGTTATGAACAGTATGCCAAGCAATTGTGAGCTACAGAGCCCATGTTCTAGTCTTGGAGGCATCACGACTTCTCAGTTATGAACAGTATGCCAAGCAATTGTGAGCTACAGAGCCCATGCTCTAGTCTTGGAGGCATCACGACCTCTCAGTTATGAACAGTATGCCAAGCATTTGTGAGCTACAGAGCCCATGCTCTAGTCTTGGAGGCATCACGACCTCTAAGTCATAAACAGTATGCCAAGCAATTGTGAGCTACAGAGCCCATGCTCTAGTCTTGGAGGCATCACGACCTCTCAGTTATGAACAGTATGCGAAGCAATTGTGAGCTACAAAGCCCATGCTCTGGTCTTGGAGGCATCACGACCTCTCAGTTATGAACAGTATGCCAAGCAATTGTGAGCTACAGAGTCCATGCTCTAGTCTTAGAGGCATCATCACGATCTCTTCAAGCACACTTCGCAACCTATTCTTGTTCTAAAATACACAGATTCGAGTACGTTTATATGAATGATAAATTCGTCATTATTTAATTGCGCTACTGCATTCCAATATTTTAAAACGATTTATAAATGCCTCCATTATTCATATCTTCTCTTGTAGTCACCGTGGCTTAAGCGGTAGCGCCCGCGACTCTGAGGCGTCAGGTCGAGGGTTCGCGCCCCGTCACGGTCTGAGGTTAGCAAGGGCATGCACTCAGGGTAACGATTACATCTGCCAAAACAAGTCCTTCGCAAGAAGGCAACCGTCCTAGCCCTAAGTAGAAAAGGGAGTCCGTGACGTAAAACCGGAACAAGAACATTTATATCTTCTCTCATGATTTACGCAAGTTGTAGTACTAACAAACACATTACATGAATAAAGTGATACCAATTTTTAATATGAATCTTAGCGAAATGACATGAAATACAGGAACAAAGAAAGCAACGAAGTACAGTGGCACTCAAGAGTGTCAATCACTCATTTCCAGTGATTACCCCTAACGACGAGTACTTACAATCGTAACCGCTAAGATACTTTTACATTGAATCATCTAAGCGCCTGAGAAGGAGCTACATCAGTTGGCAATCTTCTCATATTCTGCCGGAAGCGCAACCTGACTCATGCCCCAGGAGTCTCCGGGTATGATGAGATGAGCACCTACGTAATAATTACTTCGCAACATGATGATGGGTATGAGTGATCCACCTGGTATGTAGGACCAATTACTACCTTATTTGACCCTGCATTGTTTCATTCAGACTTTCACACATGAGAGGAATAGACAGGTCGTAGTTAGTGCCATATTGGCATAATATTGTTAAACTTGTGATATACATGGCATGAAGGATTACATCTGCCAAAACAAGTCCTTGGCAAGAAGGCAACCGTCCTAGCCCTTGGTAGAAAAGGGAGTCCGTGACGTAAAACCGGAACAGTATGGAGTTACGCTGTGCTTGGAGCATTATATATGCCTAGCATACATGTTTTAGGTTCAGTCTATCATTTATGAAAGTGCAGATTGTGCCTAGTACCTTATCCTCATATGCCTTGTATTTTTTAGGTTAGGACTCTCTTATATGAATGTGTGGTCAAATTGTGGTTAGTATCTTAACTGCCATACTTTGCTGGTTTTTTGGCTTATTTACAGTATAGTGTAGTGTAATGAAGTAGTCACCGTGGCTCAAGCGGTAGCGTCCGCGACTCTGAGGCGTCAGGTCGAGGGTTCGCGCCCCGTCACGGTCTGAGGTTAGCAAGGGCATGCACTCAGGGTAACGATTACATCTGCCAAAATAAGTCCTTCGTAAGAAGGCAACCGTCCTAGCTCTTGGTAGAAAAGAGAGTCCGTGACGTAAAAAAAAAAAAAAAAAAAACGGAACAGTATAGTGTAGTTAAGCCGTTGTTACTAACTTAAATGCAAATTGTGGATGGCACCTAATAGTCCCTTGAGTTTTTGTCTCGAATTTTAATTTTGTGAGAGTGCAGTATAGCTGTGGTCACTGCATTATTTATCCTGCGTTTTTCTGGCTCGAAATCTTATCTACGAAAGTCTGTGGTTAAACTGTGATTAGTACCTTCTTTCACCTGCTTTCTTACGATCAGACTTTCATACATAAAGCGAGAGTACTTAAGATGTAATCAATGCCGAATTTCGAGCGGTTGATTAAGGTTATCGCATATATATATATATATATATATATATATATATATATATATATATATATATATATATATATATATATATATATATATATATATATATATATATATATATATATATATATATATATATATATATATATATATATATATATATATATATATATATATATATATATATATATATATATATATATATATATATATATATATATATATATATATATATATATATATATATATATATATATATATATATATATATATAGATAGATAGATAGATAGATAGATAGATAGATAGATATATATATATATATATATATATATATATATATATATATATATATATATATATATATATATATTAAATGCGTGAGGTCTCTAAATCCGAAGTACACAAAATATAAAACTAAAATAAGACACATCTTTTAACTAAATATTTTATTTCAAATATTCTCATTTTGGTCTTCATTATGATTATTTACTCTAATCTTTGTGGTTCAAACTCAGGGTGTTCCAAAGTCGACTTCCAGGTATGAATCATAATGCAACTCCTCTCTAGAATATCTTAGGGATATATGATGCTGGTAGAAGCCTATCCCCCCTATAATAATCTCTTTCAACTCTCATAGATTAAATGGATACATCATTCAGTTAGCGGGATCAAGGATAAAACTACATTTTCACAAGATAAGTTCTCAGCAAGGGAGAATTAGTTATTAAGCAGCACTTCCATTAGAGAAAAAAAAATAATAGTCAAAAAAATCACTATTATCACCACCATCAGCAAAATTATCATATACTAATCAGTATATATAAGCATCACCATCAGCTATCAATAAAAACCATGAGCATAAAAAAAAAACCTTCATAGCAAATCATTGGCAGTACGAAAATGTCAAACATTTAAAACAATTTACAATACCGCTAAGAGCAAGTTGAAGAGAGACTTCAAACAAACAAACACACATTTATTTCCATTTTACAATGGCTATTCTTTTACCAAACTAAGAATACACTTATAAGTAGACATGTAAATGAACTAATAAGTAAGAGGGTAATATATACAGTGAAAGAAAATATAGAATTCCTAGAAAATTAAGATTACCTTGAGTTAACAGATACGTATAAAGATTATAATAACAATTATCATACTGTGATAAAAATGTTAACAATAACGTTAATAATAAAATTGTATAATAACACTCGATACAGGATCGTTATCATTGTCATCATCACTATATTTGTAACCCTAACAATAAGTATAATTAGATCTTAACTTAGGAATATATATTATATATTTACACATAGAATGGTTAGTGTTAAAGGAAATTGCATTAAAACATTAAGTTTGATTAGTGTGTGAGCAGTAGCAATTTGTCCAAAAGAAAACTATATAGTTTGCCTTTGAAAGCTGTGGAGGAGGATGAATTTTTAAGATGTTCTGGAATATTGTTCCAGAGTGTTGACTCTTTAATAGTGATCATCTTTGAACCTGCATCTGTGATTGTTCTCTGAATAAAGAGCTTACTACTCTGTCCTGTGTTGGTTCCCCTTCTACCCCTGACTGTTTTGAAATTAAATAGCCAGCTAGGATAATAATGGTTCAAAATTTGTATACAAATATTAAATAGCATAGGCAACCTTGTTTTTTGCCCGCAGCCACCCTAGTTTTTTTTGAGAGCTGGTGTGATGTGGTCATATTTTCTTCTTCCTCCCAGAGCAACTTGAGCTGCAAAATTAATAAGTTTCTGGATTCTGTTTATATGAGTCATATTGGTAGCTCCCTATACAGCTGTGCAATAATTAATGTGACTCAGGGCTAGAGATTCAACAACCGTTATTCGAGTGGTAGTCTCAAAATAATCTTTCATGGGTCATAAGTACATTAGCGTCCCAGTGACCTTTTTGCATATTATCTATATGGGAATCACACTACATGTAGTTATTATAGTGAATTCCTCGGTTTTTGACGGTTTTGTTAGGTGTAATGATATTGCCGCAAAAAGTAATTGTTGTGTTTTCTGAAATTTGTGCTATATGGTACCTTGAATCAATAAACATGCATTGTGCTTTACTTTCGTTAATTAACAGCCCAATTTCTTGAAAATAGTTTTAATTTTTGACTGAGTGTTTTCTGTTCTTAAGGTTACCTCTGGGAGATTATTAATATCACCACTATGGAGTAGTAATACACTCACAATTTTGTTTTGCAACAGTGACTAGATCAATGAACAAAAATGTATCAAATTAACTATAAGAAAATAAATACATATATAAATAATTAGATAAATATATACATATACACATGCCTTTTCCTTTGTAAAGGGGGTGGCCGAGCCAAGAAACACTCATTCACCACAATCCACACACACCTCAACCACTCCTCTCAGCTCCTTGGGGATAAAGGGTTGCCACATATCCCCCCCTTCCACCCTGCTTGAGTCACCCACAAGGTAGGTGGGCAAGGATATTCCACAATGAGTCCCGACAGCCGCAGCTGGTTTACCCCCACCACTTCATCACATAGCAACTCCCTCACACCCGTCCACTACATTTCACTAAGTTAGCAGGTGCGAGAAATCCCTTTGTATCACGTCATATATGCACAATCTTCCTCCACTCATTCCTATCTCTTGCACGCACTCTTCCCTGCTCCACTGACATTCCACGTGCATTCAGTGCTCTTTTCACGCCATCCATCCATCTCATTCTAGGTCTCCCTCTTGACCCAATTCCAATCACTTCTGCACACTCTCTTCACATTTCGTTCATTACTCATCCTTTCCATGTGTCCAAACCACCTCAACACTCTGATCTAACCTATCCGACAGCTTCATTCTAACACCCGTTCTCTGAGTGACATCCTCATTTCTTACTCTATCTATTCTAGATACACCAATCATACCTCTCAAACACCTAATCTCTATTACATTCAACTTGTTCCTTGCCTCCTCTTTTGCATTCCAAGTCTCTGCTCCATACAATGCTGTCGGCATAATCACACCTTCATATATCCTTCTCTTTGCTTTCATTCCCAAATATCTATTTCTCATAACACTTTTCAACCCACCAAGACATTTACTTGCTTCCTTCACTCTGTGATTTACCTCTTCTTCCACTCGTCTACTCCCTGATACATACGACCCCAGATATTTAAAGCTCTCAACTTCTTCAAGCAACTCCCCATTCACTCCTACACTCAGTCTATCAATACTAACACTCCTCGTTCATCTCATAACTCTACTTTTACCAGTATTCACTGGCAACTTCTTTCACACACACTAATAAACTCAGTCACCAAATTATTCAACTCATTTTCAGCATCAGCCACCAGTACAGTATCATCCACAAATAGCAACTGACTTAATTTCCACACCCTTCCATCCTCACCCACTAGTTCCAAGTCTCTGTCTAATACTCTTTCATTTACTTCCCTTACCACTCCATCCATATACACATTAAACAACCATGGCGACATTACACAACCTTGACGTAACCCAACATTCACCTCAAACCAATTACTCATACCATTCCCAACTCTCACGCATGCTCTATTATTCATGTAAAATCTCTTCACCGCATTCAACAAACTTCCACTTATTCCATACATTCGCAACACCCTCCACAACCCCTCCCTATCTACCCTGTCACATGCTTTCACTAAATCCATAAAGGCCCAAAAATTTTCCCTACCTTTCTACAAAAACTTCTCCCTGTCTTACCGCAAACACCTGATCCACACATCCTCTTCTTCTCCTGAACCCACACTGCTCTTCCCCTATCAATCTCTCAGTGCCTATCCTAAGTCTCTCGATTATCACTCTTATATATACCTTACCAACTACACTCAACAAACTAATTCCCCTAAAACTATTACACTCATACTTATCTGCCTTCCCTTTGTAA
>JAXCGZ010022649.1:127500-140000 GCA_037179515.1 Halocaridina rubra | reverse complement strand
GGGTGAATATCGATAGGGGAATATCTCTAACCATCATAAACGTATTATAGAATGAGCATAAACGTATTATAGAATGGGCATAAACGTATTATTGAATGGGCATTATATTGTAATGATTGACACCCCCTTGAGGGAGGGAGTTAAGAATACTTCCTCCATGTTCACCTGCTTGTCACAAGATTCGACTGAATGTGTCTTTCCTCAAAGAATCAGGGTATTTTGCTCTGACTCAGCCACCCCCCTTATAAGAGGAAATATATTTTGTATATATAGATACATAGATAATTATTGACACAGTGGCTCAAAACTGAGGATATTATGAAGTTTATTATTGGAATTGGTGCCTTTCTTGGATGCTCTAAATTGCCTTTTATAATGGTTTATATTACAAGGAGAGAGAATAATCTTACATAAATATCAATTAAGTTGATTAAGAAGAAAAATTATACTAATATCATTTTTCAGTTATGCATTAGTATATGGGTCCTACCGAGTTTGATTATAGGTATAGGAAGATAGACTCATGGAAAACATTAAATAAAATAAAATGAGTTTAACTAATTAATGAATTAATAGAATTAAAAGCATCACGTATAATGATTCGGTTTTGCGTCACAAACGCCCTTTTCTACTAAGGGCTAGGACGGTTGCCTTCTTGCAAAGGACTTGTTTTGACAAATGTAATCGTTACCCTGAGTGTATGCCCTTACTAACCTCAGTCCGTGACGGGGGGCGAACCTCAACCTGCCGCCACAGAGCCGCGGACGCTACCATTTTGCCACGGAGACTACAAAAGCATCACATATAACTATTGGCAAATTCATCGGATGTGTATATGGGTATGCACGCATATATGCGCACTCCCCCTTTCCAACTACCTGCGTGAAGTTATACGCTCACCTTAAGGCTGTGTATGGTTAGATTATTGTTTTAATATATGTATTCATTCTTAACTATATATATTATATATATATATATATATATATATATATATATATATATATATATATATATATATATATATATATATATATATATATATATATATATATATATATATATATACATCTTGAAAGGGAAGGTAACTCTGGAACATTTATATTATAGTTGAGCATCAGAGAAGAATTTTGAGTTATGAAGACAGCTTGTTTCAGATATCAACTTTGAAGAATTGCATCGAGATGTTGTAGGACTTTTGGGCTAGATGTCAAAGGAAACATTGAACACTCTCTCCAGAGTGTGATAGGACGAGGCCTACGGTTAAAATGTGTCACGAAGATATATAGCGGGTCCCGTGGGACTCGGCATCTGGCGTATCTCATATCTCAAGAGGGTGAGAGATATAAACCAGTCCTTTATTCCCCATACCACACAGAAACCCTTGTCCTAAATGTGAAGTACATGCCCGGGGGAGATACCCAATGGCAATAGGCGATTACCACCCACTCCTTTGCAATAGGCTCGTTGGAATAGCCCCTCCCCTTATAGGCGGGACTCCACTTCGAACCTGGAGTTGATTTGCAGGACTGGATGTCAAGACACGCCCCTGCCCTTAGGGTATTTCAAGAACCACCCAGGGCAGGCACAGTGAGTTGAGTTAGAGACCGGGCCTTGCCAGCAGCAGAGTTAACACAGTACAGCTGAGTTAGCCTCCCCCCCTTCCTGGGGTGGGACTCAGGAATTAGTCGTGACAGGAACTGTAGTAATAGGAGCTCTGAGTACATAGATGTTAAAATAAGAATAAACTAATAATAAGAAGATGTCTTTCACCAACCACGCTACCATAATTATAATAATATAACGTAGGAAGAGAAATATCCCTATGTCAGTGGTGGACAGCTCGGGATCAATCCACGCCGACACTTTACCGAAGAGAAAGAAGAAAAAAAATAGAAGAAAAAAATATATAGCATCTATGGAAGAAAAGTACAAGTGAAGAAACTTCAAGACGCTTACCAGCAGTGAGAGAGTGACACCGAGAAAGTCAGAGCTCCCCCTTCACTTACAGTATCATATTATGAGATCCAGCCACTCTCCCCCGCCTCCGTATTGGCAAGGCCCCACCCCGTGCCCTGGTTGTAAAGACGCCTCGAGTCAAAAATTCACTTTTATACCTCGACGGCGCAAATGTAAAAGACCGCGAATGTCCGTCCATAATTCCCGCGACCGACTTCCTGAAATACTTGGGTCTGCGGATGAGAAGTGACGAGTGGTCAAATAGAGAATATTATAAAACTTTGAAGGAACTATTCCTAAGATATTTCTTAGTAAGCCGAAGTGTGACCGGAGCATTGAGTGAAAATGCCCATTATAAGAAGTATAAGTTGCCGGATCCGACCAAGAAGACGGCGATTCGTCGATTTTACTCGAAGAGAAGAAGGAGAACCCCCTCCTTCCTTGCCTTCTGCCATGAAGTTCTTCAGGACCACCTCCTTAAAATAGCTAAGTACTTGTGATCTGTATCCAGTGAGTAATGGGACAATTAGTAAAAGAAATTGAGGTCGGTGGACGCCGCCATTTTATCTTGTAGTTATGCTTTGACTCAGCCAACCCGCCTATAAGGGGTGTGGCGCTTAATAAGTTGATAAAAGTAGAATTTCTGTACCCATTACTAACACGGATAATTTGTACTAATAGCTATAAGCAGTAATAAACTCCATTTTTGTTATAATTTGAGTAATATAAAGAATTTGCGTTGGAAGTGCGTTCCATTTATTTGTATTAATGCTTAGATTGAATTTTAAGAACGCGAATGTATCGATTTTTTAATTGACAAATTTAATGCACGTGAAATCACTATTACAGTATATTAATTTCTTAAGTGTAAGAATTATAGTGAGTAATATACTTGAATCTGCTTTTAAGGTTTTACTTAGAACACGTGTGATTTTCGAGAAAGGAATGTGGAAGTGACCATTCGATCTCCCAACCTCGTTATTATAAATCTGTAGTAATTGTACTGATCCTTGATATTTTAAAGTACGTGTAAAATCATTTTTATATAAATTTCTAAAGCGTAAGAAATAGAGTGTTAAGATTGCGCCTGTTTTCAAGGTTCTTTCTTTTTTTGTTTGTTTTTTTCTCCGCGGGAGGAATGTTTTAGCGAAAGAAAGACATAAATGACAGATCGTTCTTTTTGTGTTATGATGATGGGGAATTAATATTACGATACGTGTGTGGCATGTTTTTTTTTAAGAATAAGAAATTTCGTGATATTAGTTAGAGATGAGTTTTTTTATTTTCACGCTATGCAGGTGAAAGTAAGAGTAAATTAGAGTAATTTGTGCTGTCCTAGAATAGGGAAGGTTTTTCAGTGTCACCCAAACGTAGCTTCAAGGGAGTAGAATGTTTGTTTGTTCGTTAGAATGGGACTTAGGACTAGTGAGGCAGTCTGTGACCGTGCGGCACAACCGAGATTTCACCCTTACTCTTCTTACAACCAACGTTGTAAATAAAAAGGGAATTTTACAGAAAGGGGATGATTGTCTTGAAAGTGATATAGCGAATGTGATAGCGAATGAGTATGAATGACTGGGGGTATAATGGGGGGGTTGCTCTAGGGGGTGAAATCGCGGAAAGCACCGTTAGGAAGCATGATTGGGGAGTCTGCGAAGATCGTTCCCCTGCTCCGCCAGGTCCTTCTGCATGCCATATCAGAGTGTATTTATGGGAGGTGATGCGCTGTTGCAATATCTAGTGAGGGATATGTTTGAGAAAGTAATTCTCCACCTGCCCAGATATGGTTGAAATGCCAAGTTTGTTTTATTTTTGTTTTGTCCCCTACTCCGCCATTGAGATTATTATTCGATTTCCGAGAGATTCCAAGATAGATGTTACGTGATAAAGGACGTGAATCTATGAATGATTCTTTATTTTCTTTGCTAGCTGCAGTATATACATTATTTGTCTGAAGAGATATGTTAGATTGATAAAATAAAACTTTGCGAGTTTTAGCCATGATAATGTTTTATCAAAATTATTTCAGCTTGGTCATAAAGAAAGAGTGAGAGCTGACACGAAATGACAACAAGAATGTTACACAGCTGTATCCCGTATTTGAGAGAGCAGAAGTTTATCCAGAAGCCAAAAGAACAGGGGAGAAAACAGCGCCCACATGCGCACCCCCGTAAAAGCAAACAGACAGAGCAGTTATAAGTCAAATTCGAGATAGTAAAAGAATATATATATTTTATGTTTGAATTGTTTATGTACAACTCCGTACGAGATTTTGAAACTTAAGCAAAATGCATTCTTTACTGTTGCTAATGAAATATACTTTTTGTTTTTATTATTGCATACACAGAGATAGACTTTTTATATTCTTTGATACCCGTTTTTGTTATATAGTTCTTTTTGTATTGAAGAAAACTTTAAAATCTTATTTAAAGAGTTTTGAAAAGATTATCTAGAGATAACTATGGTTAATCCCTATCATTTTCATGAATTTTAGATTACAATTGAGTTAATTAAAGACAATTGAGATTATTAGAGATTATTTGCTGAGTTTTAAATTTAAAACTAATGATATTTAAGTCATTATAAGACGTCTGTTAAGAAAAAAGATATTTGTACTTTTGTTGATAGTAGTAAAGATATTGTCACATATGATTTTAATCTTTTGCTTTAATTTCATCAGAGTGTGTGTGCTTCGACTCAACCCTCTGATTTATAGCAAGAAAAGAGAGAGATTGTCATTATAGACGAGGATGTGTATGCTGTTACAGTAAAGTCCTTATCCAGATTAAACAGAAAGGAATGGATTTATGCTTCGACAGTTCTGCAGTTGTACACTAAGTTCTTTTTGCTTTTGTTTTTGTTAATGAGGGAATGAGAATAGCCGCTGACAATAAACGTAAGACTCTATCGATAGTCATTGCTAACGTTTGTTCACGTTCATTTGTTTATTTATTTTATTATTAGAGATACTCTGCGACAATTTTTTATTTTCAGTACAAGTAAAAGACAGAGGCCCATCTCAGCTGACTTGTGAGTGGAAACCGCAACGTATTTCACGGTCGCCCAGTCTCTCTCTCTCTCTCTCTCTCTCTCTCTCTCTCTCTCTCTCTCTCTCTCTCTCTCTCTCTCTCTCTCTCTCTCTCTCTCTCTCTCTCTCTCTCTCTCTCTCTCTCCTACCTTTCACTCGACTCTGAGCCTGACAGAGGCTCCGTTCAATGCTAAAAGAACGTTGCTGTCTTTGATTTTTTTTTGTGTGTTTTTTTCCAGCGAAGCTAGGCGATAATTGTGCCTACATTTTATTGCAGTCAATAGATTGTTGCATGCTGTTATTGCATAAATACTGATAAGACATCGGTAGTACCGCCATTTGCATAAATGTTTGTGCCACATGTCGCAACTGTTTAGAGAATAGATAGAACTCCCATTGACAAATTGTGGAGCCAGCGAGTTGCCACTTATGCTCTATATATATACATTGATTATGACAGCAGGAATTTAAATATTAAAAGAGACTGTGTTAGAATGAGCATTACTATGAAGTATAAGTATAGAACTCTGTTCTTACTTCTGAATGCCAGTCTCCATTGTATATATATTGATATTTCTGATTTAGTATATTTATTTTTATTGTTTATTATTCTTATTTTTAGATCATGATTATTAGTAATGTTATTATGTTGACTGATATTGTTGCTATCTCTCAATGGCCTGTTGCTAATTATTATTTTTGAAATGAAATCAGCAGTAACTTGATGATTTGTATCTTTTATCTGAATTCATACTTGATGTTACTGTAGCCACCGCTAATAAGAATGTTTCTTTAGTGGCTTTTCTCAGCATTTAATGATTGTTCTTTTTGACATTTATAGTAGAGTAATGCTATGTAGCAGTTGCTAAGCCCTAAGTATCTTGGAATAATAATCTAGTTGTGTAGACACATACCTTCCATTACCACCCTATTCCTAGGCAGCCCCGACCTGCAAGTTCTAAAAGTCTTTAGATTTTGTCCGCTCAGACAAGTCCCTAGTGCCCATTGAATAGAGATTGCAATCACTTGCAGTTGCAGGGGAGGCCAAGTATAGCCTCGATTACCAACGTATGGCCATTGTTGGTACCCTGAAGTCATAGGGAACCTTTCTTACAACTGTAGTAGTGACAGAGGTTCAAATTTTCATCCCGAGATCTGCTTCGAAGGTACGTGTGGATGGCCGTACGGAAGAGAATCGCTGTGACGTTGCAGGTCTCCTGCGTGGTGGTCTTAGTCAAGATCGGCCGAGGGCGGGACGAGGAAGCCAGGCTGGAAGGATTAGAAAGGTGCCGAATCCTTCCTTTTTGTCTTGCCTATCCGAGTAAAGGAGATATGGTAACAAACCTGGGCCTGCAGCAAGGACGGCGGGGGAGTGAAAAAAAAATGAAATCCCCGAGGGAAACCGTGGAATCGCGCCTAGCAAGAATTCATGAGCAAGGGACAGAGAAAACAAAAGTCGTCCTAGACAGAGAAAACGAAGTCCTAAAAAAACACTCTAAAAGGCCATGTAAATGAAAAAAAAAATGAAATCCCAGAGAGAAACCGTGGAATCGCGCCTAGCAAGAATTCATGAGCAAGGGACAGAGAAAATAAAAGTCGTCCTAGACAGAGAAAACAGTCCTAAAAAAATAAAAGTTTTAAACTACTTTAAAAAACCATGTAATCTTGATGAAATCCCAGAAACAAGGAAATCCCCATACATGTCATAACTGTAGTGAAAAGAGAGGAAAAGAAACACAGAAATATTTTAAAATATTTTAATAATACCTTTAGAAGCCACGTAAACGCGTTGATGGGATTCAAACAGAAAGAAAAATAATCCCTATACATGTCCAAACTTTAGTGAAGAGAGAAAGAAGGGTATTTAAAAATCCCTTATTAGTTAATTAAAATTACCCCCGTATTAGAACTGAAAAAATGGGAAAGAAAATGTCCCCACCGTCTTTGTCCACTGTGCTAAAAGACAAAATATTTTTATTTTTATTTTTATTTTTTTTTTGTTTTACTAGCTTTAAGATAATTTTAAGCGAAAACTCAGAGTCTCCCTTAGATATAGTTTTGAATAAGTGCCATTGATAAATTGTATGATTTGCACTAAGATTAATAAGTTGTTTTTCTGCTTAAATAATATTAGTGTTTTGTTTTAGCATTATTATTATTTGAATTATGATTTAATCTTTGTGTCCATTAAGTTCTCCTATCCATTGGTCTCTGAATAGTAATTGAATATGGAAATAGTGAATGTTTTAACTTTACTAAAAGTAACAAATGTTTTGTTTGAGGATAAATTGTATGATTTGCACTAAGATTAATAAGTTGTTTTTCTGCTTAAATAATATTAGTGTTTTGTTTTAGCATCATTATTATTTGAATTATGATTTAATCTTTGTGTCCATTAAGTCTTTATATTAATTGGTCTCTGAATAGTAATTGCATATTGAAATAGTAAATGTTTTGACTTTACACACAGTAAAACATGTTTTGTTTCAGGAGTAGTTTTTAAGGCCAAATTTTAAAATAAATTAATGCCCCTAATAATGATAGGAATAGAATTTATTAAGATAAGGTTTCTTATAGAAATTACTGTTGATGTTATGGTCTATATCATTTTAAATGTGTATACATGCTAATACTCTACTTAATTTGTTTGCTAATGTTCTACATGAGTCATAATTTTACTGTAATTAACTCAATTTTGTCTTTTAAAGAAACGAGAGAAGTAGATGAATTAATGTTTTGATTTAAACTGACTTTTGATCTTAATTAATGTTTGATATTAGTTACACACTGAAATTATACTATATATATATTATGTTTGTGTAATTTGTTTAGGGTTCATAGAAATAGGATTTCTTAGATGATAACTTAAATAATTCGGCCCCGTTTTTATTGTAAACAAATGTTAGTTAGGATGATGAAACTGAAATAAGAGATATTTCAGTGTGGTGGGGAGGGATGTCGTAGGACTTTTGGGCTAGGTGTCAAAGGAAACATTGAACACTCTCTCCAGAGTGTGATAGGACGAGGCCTACGGTTAAAATGTGTCACGAAGATATATAGCGGGTCCCGTGGGACTCGGCATCTGGCGTATCTCATATCTCAAGAGGGTGAGAGATATAAACCAGTCCTTTATTCCCCATACCACACAGAAACCCTTGTCCTAAATGTGAAGTACATGCCCGGGGGAGATACCCAATGGCAATAGGCGATTACCACCCACTCCTTTGCAATAGGCTCGTTGGAATAGCCCCTCCCCTTATAGGCGGGACTCCACTTCGAACCTGGAGTTGATTTGCAGGACTGGATGTCAAGACACGCCCCTGCCCTTAGGGTATTTCAAGAACCACCCAGGGCAGGCACAGTGAGTTGAGTTAGAGACCGGGCCTTGCCAGCAGCAGAGTTAACACAGTACAGCTGAGTTAGCCTCCCCCCCTTCCTGGGGTGGGACTCAGGAATTAGTCGTGACAGGAACTGTAGTAATAGGAGCTCTGAGTACATAGATGTTAAAATAAGAATAAACTAATAATAAGAAGATGTCTTTCACCAACCACGCTACCATAATTATAATAATATAACGTAGGAAGAGAAATACCCTACGTCAGTGGTGACACTCGGTGGGATACTATCTTACAAATTGGTGTCATTAGATGGGATAATAAAATCTCTATGTCAGAGAGATTCCACTCCCATGGAGGTACAAGTGTCTTCGCTTAACTCGGATACTGACATAAATGCTAACACCGCTGGGCGTTAGAATGGCATCAAGTATTAGTTCCTTGGCTACAGTCCGTCTATGTCTACCCCCCCCCCCCATAATGTGGATTAATAGTTACTCATAAAACTGAAATCAGTAATAACAGTAATAATACCTCGTCAATATTAATCTATTTTATGATATATTCAAGTAATTACTCAACAATTTTTGTTTGTTTGCGTTTTATTTTCTGTTTTATTTCTATTAAATGATTAATCAATTTATCAATTGATTAAGTAAATTATTTATTTTATTTCTCGCGTTCATACCGTATAATATATACACCATATCAGATTCTGGAATCTGTAGTGTTTTAATTTAACACGAAGCCCCCAACAAGAAAATGTAGCAAATCTGGGCTATATTAGGTATGGCTAGGTTAGAATACATCTTTACTGTATAAAATATTCAACTTGTTTACTGCTACGTGCCTCTTGCTTATAAAATGACTTATATAACTGGATAAGAAATAACACTTATACAGTATAAACCTGAAGTCTGGTTTGGGTTATTCATCTTTGGTTGCAATATCCATCCATCCATATACCAAAGCCATATTCCCCTTATAAGGAGGGTGGCTGAGTCAAAGACAATACTTTGACTTTTTGTGGGAATGAAATACAGAGGAGGGGATTCCCAGCCCCCTCGTTCCGCCCCATTTAGTCGACTTTTACGAAACGCAGGGGAACACGGAGGAAGTATTCTTACCCCCCCTCCCTCAGGTAATATGCTGGCCTATTTAAGGTGGTTGTCCTTGCAGGTTACAAATGGATTCGAAAAATTTCATCTCTTGACCCAAATGACATTTCCCATAAATGAAACCACGTGAGTTGCCACGTGAGTTGTTTGTTATTTATTACTGGGAATAGATGAATTTAATTAACCTCAATCCAAAGGCCTCCACGAACGAACTGATAGGGTTAATAACCTATAGTAGTTTTGTCTTACCACAGGCATCTTTATATCGTCTAATCTCTCTCTCTCTCTCTCTCTCTCTCTCTCTCTCTCTCTCTCTCTCTCTCTCTCCCTGTGATTACCTAATTGTGATTACCTAATTTTGTTTACGGGAAAGAGCCCAAAGCTCGTATCTTCCCGTCTCCTGATCGCTTCCATTTTAGACTTAGTGATACTTATCATACCTGTCCTTAAAACTATGGATTGAGATAGCATTAACTACCTCCTCGCTTAGCGAATTCCAATTATCAACTACTCTTACACTGAAAAAGTATTTCCTTACATCCTGCGAAGAAGTTTTCTTACGAAGCTTCAAACTATGACCTCTTGTTCTAGAGCCAGCCATATCAAAATATCGATCCCTATCCACTCTATCATAACCATGAAGGAATTTAAAAACTGTCACCATATCCCCCCTCACTCTTCTAGCTTCCAGTGATGGTAAGTCTAATTCCCTCAGCCTCTCATCATAACTGAGATTGCGTATTTCTGGCACCAGTTTCGTGGCATGTCTTTGAACTTTTTCAAGCTTAGCTATGTGCTTTTTCAAGTGCGGATTCCAAAAGGGGGCTGCATATTCCAGTTTTGGCCTCACATAGGTTACATAAATATTTCTGAACATTTCCTTGTCCATGTGCCTGAAGGCTACCCTTACATTTGATAAGAATGCATATGCTGCCCTTACTATGCCATTTATATGTATTTCTGGAGACAAATCTGCCAGTAGATTTACTCCTAGATCTCTCTCATTTTCTGTCTCTTGAAGTTGTACTCCAGCCACCGAGTAGTCAAGCTTGGGCCTTCTTGCACTTGTACCCATTCTCATTACCTTACATTTTGAAGTATTGAATTTCATTAGCCACTTTTCTGACCACTCATGCAGATTATTTAGATCCTCCTGAAGTTCTCTACCATTGTTCTCGTTTTTTACTTTCTTCACAATCTTTGCATCATCTGCAAACATATTCATGAATGAATTTACAGACTCTGGTAGGTCATTTACATATACAAGGAACAAAAGTGGCCCTAAAACTGAACCCTGTGGAACTCCACCACTAACTCTTCTCCATTCAGACACTGAGTGTCTTACTCTAACCCTCTGTTCCCTTCCTTCTAAGTAAGTTTTTATCCATTCCAAAACATTTCCACCTATTCTAGCCAGTGATTGCAGCTTCCTAATAAGTCTCCCATGTGGAACAGTGTCAAACGCTTTCTGGAAGTCTAGGAATATGCAATCTGCCCAGCCCTCTCTTTCCTGTAAGATTTGGCTTACCTCATCATAAAATTCTAATAAGTTTGTTACTGTTGATCTACCTTCTCTGAAGCCATGTTGCCTCACTGACAAAAAGTTGAAAGTTTCCAAGTGAAGAGAGATATGTTTCCTTAGTAGTTTCTCCATAACTTTGCAAACTATGCGTGTGTGTGTGTGTGTGTGTGTGTGTGTGTGTGTGTGTGTGTGTGTGTGTGTGTGTGCGTGTGTTTGTGTTTGTGTTTGTGTGTCCATGTGTATGTGCTTGTATGTGTTTATGCAAGTGAATTACTTGTTTTAATTAGATGGTTTCGAAAAATTTCATCTCCTGACCCAAATGACATTTCCCATAAATGAAACCGCGTGAGTTGCCACGTGAGTTGTTTGTTATTTATTACTGGGAATAGATGAATTTAATTAAGCAATACACAGCCTGAAAAAGTTATGATGCTGTTTCTTCATCGTCTCTGTATATCTAATGGTCTACTTAATTTACCTATTAAGTTCTGGGGGATTTCCATCTCAGAGACTGCCACTTTCTCTGCTTACCTCTGCAATATTTTTGCGAAGATATGATATACAACCCCCTTTGAAGTCTTGATACTTATAAGTGATATCCAAATGAGATAAAAGGTAAAACTATGAACAGATGATCTAAAATTTCCATGCTAGTTGTTCGTTCTTTCCCAAAATCATGATTCCCCACCCCTTCCTGTGTTGATAGAGGCAGTGAACGCCGAAAGTCTAGGGAATTTTTTAGGTTGCATCTATACACACACACACACACACACACACACAGTCAGGGGAGATTCCAAGATGCTGGAAACAAGCAAATGTGATACCTATCTTCAAAAAGGGAAGGAGGGATACGGCTCTGAACTATAGACCAGTTTCCTTGACCAGCATAGTTTGCAAAGTTATGGAGAAACTACTAAGGAAACATATCTCTCTTCACTTGGAATCCTTCAACTTTTTGTCAGTGAGGCAACATGGCTTCAGAGAAGGTAAATCAACAGTAACAAACTTAGTAGAATTTTATGATGAGGTAAGCCAAATCTTACAGGAAAGAGAGGGCTGGGCACATTGCATATTCCTAGACTTCCAGAAAGCGTTTGACACTGTTCCACATGGGAGACTTATTAGGAAGCTGCAATCAATGGCTAGAATGGGTGGAAATGTTTTGGAATGGATAAAAACTTACTTAGAAGGAAGGGAACAGAGGGTTAGAGTAAGACACTCAGTGTCTGAATGGAGAAGAGTTAGTAGTGGAGTTCCACAGGGTTCAGTTTTAGGGCCACTTTTGTTCCTTGCATATGTAAATGACCTACCAGAGTCTGTAAATTCATTCATGAATATGTTTGCAGATGATGCAAAGATTGTGAAGAAAGTAAAAAACGAGAACAATGGTAGAGAACTTCAGGAGGATCTAAATAATCTGCATGAGTGGTCAGAAAAGTGGCTAATGAAATTCAATACTTCAAAATGTAAGGTAATGAGAATGGGTACAAGTGCAAGAAGGCCCAAGCTTGACTACTCGGTGGCTAGAGTACAACTTCAAG
>JAXCGZ010022649.1:105000-117500 GCA_037179515.1 Halocaridina rubra | reverse complement strand
GAGAGAGAGAGAGAGAGAGAGAGAGAGAGAGAGAGAGAGAGAGAGAGAGAGAGAGGACTAATTCTGGGTTGCCATTCCTGGAAAAATACACTGACTCCCATCAAAAGAATGGAAAAGGATTAGAGATAGGTAGATAGATAGATAGATAGATAGATAGATAGACAGAAAGAGAGAGAGAGAGAGAGAGAGAGAGAGGAGAGAGAGAGAGAGAGAGAGAGAGAGAGAGAGAGAGAGAGAGAGAGAGAGAGAGAGAGAGAGAGGGGGGATTGTTGAAAAGTAGAGATTGGCAGAAATAAAGATTGATAGAAGAGCTTTTGCTGTAACGTCAACAACATCCTTAACCTCATTGGAGTATTTCTCCACTGTACTTTGGGCAATATCCTTTGATTCTCAACGCGTGTGCCTTTGGGTTGTGTTCAACACTCAGTTATGGCTGTTTCTTACTTTTTTTATTTTTCGTTTTATATTTTAGCTATGCATTATTTTCAGACAACCTAGGTTATGGTTTTTCATGTTTCTCTATTTCATTTTGTGCTATTTATTTTTTACGCTTAATGCGATATTTTAAGGTTTGTATTTAAAGCAGCAAGCTAAAATTGGGTGCTGTGAATCTTACGTGAGATAGCTGTTAATGCTTCACAGTTCCTGAACTTAGGAAGCAAACATTTATTTCTCTCCATATTAATCATCAATACAATGGAAATTATATGAGTTTGAAGTCCACCAGCAATGAAAATAGAATTATCATTGAATAAGCTCCAAAACCTCTCTTCAAGAAAATTGTCACCAGAGAATAGGATTTATCATGCACAATACAACTAATACATTACAACGACTGTTCTTCGTCTTGTTTTAGAGAATTATTCCAAGCCATACTTGAGAGGGAGATATAAATGATCTTTCTAGAGTATCTTTCTTGCAGCAATATTGAATATATATATATATATATATATATATATATATATATATATATATATATATATATATATATATATATATATATATATATATAAAGAATTTTTCAACTGCACTGACGAATAAAACTATATCATACATTGTCCTTGAAATAATATGAGAATTCAATTAAACGGCGTAAATTACATATCTGCTGGACTAACTAAATCGCTTCGCTTTGTATCCATGCCACCCTATGCATAACAATAATGCAGAATTTGGTTTTTGTAAACTTGATCACCGAAATGAAATCCACTCAGTATGCAGTTATAATTGAATACTCATCCCCACGTGATGATAGACATTCAAGGTCACTCAGCAATGCAGATTCGGCTGGACAACAAAAATATGTATATATGAAAACCTGCAGCATTGTTAATTAGTGGTTAAGGGTTGCACAATTAGCAGATCTGTTTGAAGATCATTATTCACGGTCCTTTCTTCTGATTAAACCATCAGACCACAATGTAATTAACATAACAGCAAGCCTGTTCACTTAATGGGCCAAGGCCAGTCCTGATAAAGGCCTTGGGGCTGTGTGGCCTTGACCAAGATTCTCTTTCCAATCAAAGGTAAGTTAGCAATTAATGGGTTCCTCCTTTCTCTGCCAATAAAATTTCATTTATATCCCTCTGTTTTTTTTCAAAGTTCAGATAGCTTGCTTAGTTCCGGTTTTACGTCACGGACTCCCTTTTCTACTAAGGGCTAGGACGGTTGCCTTCTTACGAAGGACTTGTTTTGGCAGATGTAATCGTTACCCTGAGTGCATGCCCTTGCTAACCTCAGACCGTGACGGGGCGCGAACCCTCGACCTTACGCCTCAGAGTCACGGACGCTACCGCTTGAGCCACGGTGACTAGGATAGCTTGCTTAGTATTGGCTGTAAAAGGAAAGAGTAATGGGGTATGATCAACCCCACAATAGGCATCTCATATAATTTTTCTTGAGACTTAAGCAAAAGGCAGATGATTAATGTGGGACTTAGGCACATGTAGTAAGGTTACCTTAACCTAACCTTACAAGACTGAACAATAAATGTTGTATTCAACAGGTTCTTTGAACAAAACGTACCTAATTTGAGGCTGAGTTTGAACGCTGGTGCTTCATACGAGTTTAAGGTACATTATTTTCCTGTTCTTAGATTGATTATACACACTCACACACACACACACACACACACACACACACACACACCACTCACCGCGCGTTCAGTGACACACGGAATTGCTCCTCTTAAATTTTTAACTGTTTCGAGTGACTAAGTGCTTAGTGGAAAACTTTACCATAATTTCCATAAATCTGAAATCCTGCAGAGTATTGTGAGTACAAAAACTAATATTTGTTGTAAGACGAGACTGTTCATATTAAAGGAAAAAAATTGAGAACTTTTTCGTGAGGAAGAGAGAGAAGCTACCGTCCAGTTCTGCCTTGAGGGAAATCTAGAAGAGTTGCCAGAGGTGGAGCCATCACACCACATTACCTAATTTTTTGTGTAAACTGGGGAAAGCTCTTAAGCCGTTTTACCTGATCCTGTGGTTCTATATATTGTTAAAATCAGTATCCTTCCCATTTATATTAACTAGTTAGTTAGTTTGATACACGAAAAAATTGAATAATAAAAGAAAAAAAATTACCAAATACCCACCTGTCAACAGTACTGAGTAAAGTTGCCAAGTAGTACAGCAGTCTTATTTTCTTCATTTTTTTTGCTTTTCTTTTAGCTTTCTCTTTTACTATTTTGTTATTTTGTATATATATTGAGTTAAATGTAAAGTCTAAATCCCGTGATAACATATCTTGGTTAGCAAGTCAGTTTATCAGTTAGGAAGAATATATAACAGAAACAGGTGGGTGCCACCTCGAACACAAATTCGAATTTTCCTTCAGGTTTGACTTTTGTTTTTCTTTTTCTTTTTATACTTAAATTACCATGGTCAAGTTTTTAAGTTAAGATGTGTGTTACCAGAAAGGAGACAAACTGAGTCACTAAATAGCACTTATATGGAGATATAAAAATTCTGTGTGAAGGTAAATTAGAAGTTTTTCTCTTTTCTTTTTTTTTCCTCTTTCTCGTCTTCTTTCTATATTCTGTGAGAGGGAGAACATAAAAATGAAGCCATCTCTGTCCCAAACCTCTCCCACCCATGGGTCGGGAGAAGGGGTAGTCATCAGAGGACTTAAACAGAGAATCAAGAAGTTATAGGAAATGGTTATAAGCCTTGATGATAAAATTCGGAATATGGATGGAGAAATGAAAGAGAATGAAACACTCAGAGAACAAATAAGATCTTTGGAGGAAGCAAATAAAGCACAAGGGCAGGAGAGAAAGGAACTAGAAAAAAGAATAAAGAAGCTGGAAGGGGAAAAGAGTCAACTAGAATCTAGAATTTCTAAACAAGAAGATAAAAACAAACAGCTGAATGACAACCTAAAGGAATTAGATGTTAGTTCACTGCTCTCTTCTGAGAGAGACGAGATTGCTGCTTGGAATGTTCAGATTAAGGAAAACATTGAACAGTTCAGAAAAGAGTTCCAGGAGCTGAATATGGAAAATGATGCCATGAAAACGTCCTTTGCTGATGCACTAAAGGGGAATGTGGCAGTAAAAGAGGCTGTAAAGGTGGTGGCACTGGAAAACATACAAACAGTTGACTATAAAGAGACAGTAATCGAAAAAATGAAAGACGTTGTGATGGAAAGGGCAAACCCACTCATCAGACAGGCACTTGATAAGGAGAAGACAGTGGTAATCTCAGGCATAAGTGAATCCCAGGAGCCAACATGGCAGGGGAGACTTGAAGAAAATAAAGCTAACGTTGTAGACCTGATAAGAAAGCTTGGAGTAGTATGTGGTCCTGAGGATATTGTAAACATACACCAACTAGGTAAATATTCGAGGGAAGGAAAGCCGAGACCAACAAAAGTAACCTTTGAGAGAGGGGAGACATGTAGGGAAATATTGTTGAGAAAAAAAAGTCTAAAAGACCTTCAAGAATGCAAAGAAGTGTTCATTAGACGATACAGAACACAGGAAGAGATGGGAAAGATCAAAAACTTGTTGCAAGAGGCAAGAAGGTTAAATGATGAAAGAAATGAAGAAGAGAAGAAAAAATTTTGTTACAGAATACTTCCAGACAAAGGGGAGATAAAGAAGATAATGACAGAAGATCAGGGGATGGGGCCTCATTAAGATTGTTATACACAAATGCTGATGGATTAGCTGGTAAGGCAGTAGAATTAAAAGATAGGATTCACAACAGTAAGGCAGATATAGTAGCAATTACAGAGACTAAGTTGAGTGAGGACATAAACAGTGTCACAGTTTTTCCTAAGGGCTTCAGAATACTAAGGGTCGAAAGATCTGAGAGGACTGGTGGAGGGATAGCACTGCTCATAAGTGAGAGGATTCAAGTTGAAGAAATAAACTTGGCTATAGAAAGTGAGTTCAGGGAATTTCTTGTTGCTCGCATAAATACTGGGTCAGAGAGCATTATAATAACTGTTGTATACAACCCACCAAGGAACCAAAATAGGCTTGAAATTTATGAGGAAAGTCATATAGGTACGATTGAAGTCATAAACTCAGTTGTTAACATGGCGCGGGAGAAAAAATGTAGGATTTTGATTATGGGAGACTTTAATCATAAAGAGATAGATTGGATAAAACTTGACCCACACAGTGGTGAGGACTCATTTGGGGCAAGATTCCTAGATTGCATACAAGGGAATTTCCTACACCAACATGTAATGGAACCAACAAGAGCCAGGGGTGGGGATGAGCCATCACTACTTGATCTAGTGTTCACAGATAATGTGTTGGATATTGAAATTATTGAGTATGAACCACCAATTGGAAAGAGTGACCACTGTGTGTTGTTGATGGAGTATATCATTGAAGACATTCTTCCTGAGAGTAGAGGCACTGAGGACATGAGGAGGAACTATCCGAAAGGAGATTACATCAAAATGAATGAGCTTTTTGCAGTTATTGAATGGAGAACCTTATTTTACAACAAATCTGTACAAGAAATGTATGACATCTTTTGTGAGAAATATGGGAAGATAGTAGATTGCTGCATACCTGTCACCAAAGTAGGTGTAATTCATGCCAGAGAGAAATGGTTCGATAATGGGTGTAAAAGAGCTAAGGAGTGGAGAGACAAATGCTGGAAAAGGTATAGGAGGAGAAAAAACATAAATGCCTGGCAAACCTACAAAAGAGCAAGAAATGACTACCTAAGTAAAAGGAGAGAGGCAGAGAGAGATTATGAGAGGGACATCACCAGGAAGGCTAAAGAAAATCCCAAGCTTTTCCACAGCTTTATCAGAGGAAAACTGAAGGTAAAAGAACAGGTTTTAAGGCTAAAGAGAGCGGATGGAAGCATCACTGAGACGGACGAAGAGATCTGCAAAGAATTGAACAAGGAGTTTCAGTCAGTATTTACAGTAGAAAATACCCCACCCCCTCAGATTGCAGTGATAGAAGCTCAAGGGCCGGTATTAGAGAACATCAACCTTACAGCCACAGAGGTATGCAAAGCGCTGATGGATTTAGATGTTCATAAAGCTACAGGTCCTGATGACATATCCCCTCATGTGCTTAAAAAATGCGCAAACACAATATCAGTGGCACTAAGTATCATATTTAAGGAGTCACTGGAGTCGGGGGAGATTCCAAGATGCTGGAAACAAGCAAATGTGATACCTATCTTCAAAAAGGGAAGGAGGGATACGGCTCTGAACTATAGACCAGTTTCCTTGACCAGCATAGTTTGCAAACTTATGGAGAAACTACTAAGGAAACATATCTCTCTTCACTTGGAATCCTTCAACTTTTTGTCAGTGAGGCAACATGGCTTCAGAGAAGGAAGATCAAAAGTAACAAACTTATTAGAATTTTATGATGAGGTAAGCCAAATCTTACAGGAAAGAGAGGGCTGGGCACATTGCATATTCCTAGACTTACAGAAAGCGTTTGACACTGTTCCACATGGGAGACTTATTAGGAAGCTGCAATCAATGGCTAGAATAGGTGGAAATGTTTTGGAATGGATAAAAGCTTACTTAGAAGGAAGGGAACAGAGGGTTAGAGTAAGACACTCAGTGTCTGAATGGAGAAGAGTTAGTAGTGGAGTTCCACAGGGTTCAGTTTTAGGGCCACTTTTGTTCCTTGTATATGTAAATGACCTACCAGAGTCTGTAAATTCATTCATGAATATGTTTGCAGATGATGCAAAGATTGTGAAGAAAGTAAAAAACGAGAACAATGGTAGAGAACTTCAGGAGGATCTAAATAATCTGCATGAGTGGTCAGAAAAGTGGCTAATGAAATTCAATACTTCAAAATGTAAGGTAATGAGAATGGGTACAAGTGCAAGAAGGCCCAAGCTTGACTACTCGGTGGCTGGAGTACAACTTCAAGAGACAGAAAATGAGAGAGATCTAGGAGTAAACATACTGGCAGATTTGTCTCCAGAAATACATATAAATGGCATAGTAAGGGCAGCATATGCATTCTTATCAAATGTAAGGGTAGCTTTCAGGCACATGGACAAGGAAATGTTCAGAAATATTTATGTAACCTATGTGAGGCCAAAACTCGAATATGCAGCCCCCTTTTGGAATCCGCACTTGAAAAAGCACATAGCTAAGCTTGAAAAAGTTCAAAGACATGCCACGAAACTGGTGCCAGAAATACGCAATCTCGGTTATGATGAGAGGCTGAGGGAATTAGACTTGCCATCACTCGAAGCTAGAAGAGTAAGGGGGGATATGGTGACAGTCTTTAAATTCCTTCATGGTTATGATAGAGTGGATAGGGATCGATATTTTGATATGGCTGGCTCTAGAACTAGAGGTCATAGTTTGAAGCTTCGTAAGAAAACTTCTTCGCAGGATGTAAGGAAATACTTTTTCAGTGTAAGAGTAGTTGATAATTGGAATTGGCTAAGCGAGGAGGTAGTTAATGCTATCTCAATCCACAGTTTTAAGGACAGGTATGATAAGTATCACTAAGTCTAAAAATGGAACCGATCAGGAGACGGGAAGATACGAGCTTTGGGCTCTTTCCCGTAAACACAATTAGGTAATCACAATTAGGTAATCACACACACACACACACAGTGAAGAGAGCATTATAATAACTGTTGTATACAACCCACCAAGGAACCAAAATAGGCTTGAAGTTTATGAGGAAAGTCATATAGGTACTATTGAAGTCATAAGCTCAGTTGTTAACATGGCACGGGAAAAAAAATGTAGGATTTTGATTATGGGAGACTTTAATCATAAAGAGATAGATTGGATAAATCTTGACCCACACAGTGGTGAGGACTCATTCGGGGCAAGATTCCTAGATTGCGTACAAGGGAATTTCCTACACCAACATGTAATGGAACCAACAAGGGCCAGGGGTGGGGATGAGCCATCACTACTTGATCTAGTGTTCACAGATAATGTGTTGGATATTGAAAAAATTGAGTATGAACCACCAATTGGAAAGAGTGACCACTGTGTGTTGTTGATGGAGTATATCATTGAAGATATTCTTCCTGAGAGTAGAGGCACTGAGGACATGAGGAGGAACTATCCGAAAGGAGATTACATCAAAATGAATGAGCTTTTTGCAGTTATTGACTGGAGAACCTTATATTACAACAAATCTGTACAAGAAATGTATGACATCTTTTGTGAGAAATATGGGAAGATAGCAGATTGCTGCATACCTGTCGCCAAAGTAGGTGTAATTCATGCCAGAGAGAAATGGTTCGATAATGGGTGTAAAAGAGCTAAGGAGTGGAAAGACAAATGCTGGAAAAGGTATAGGAGGAGAAAAAACATAAATGCCTGGCAAACCTACAAAAGAGCAAGAAATGACTACCTAAGTAAACGAAGAGAGGCAGAGAGAGACTATGAGAGGGACATCACCAGGAAGGCTAAAGAAAATCCCAAGCTTTTCCACAGCTTTATCAGAGGAAAACTGAAGGTAAAAGAACAGGTTTTAAGGCTAAAGAGAGCGGATGGAAGCATCACTGAGACGGATGAAGAGATCTGCAAAGAATTGAACAAGGAGTTTCAGTCATTATTTACAGTAGAAAATACCCCACCCCCTCAGATTGCAGTGATAGAAGCTCAAGGGCCGGTATTAGAGAACATCAACCTTACAGCCACAGAGGTATGCAAAGCGCTGATGGATTTAGATGTTCATAAAGCTACAGGTCCCGATGACATATCCCCTCATGTGCTTAAAAAATGCGCAAACACAATATCAGTGGCACTAAGTATCATATTTAAGGAGTCACTGGAGTCGGGGGAGATTCCAAGATGCTGGAAACAAGCAAATGTGATACCTATCTTCAAAAAGGGAAGGAGGGATACGGCTCTGAACTATAGACCAGTTTCCTTGACCAGCATAGTTTGCAAACTTATGGAGAAACTACTAAGGAAACATATCTCTCTTCACTTGGAATCCTTCAACTTTTTGTCAGTGAGGCAACATGGCTTCAGAGAAGGTAGATCAATAGTAACAAACTTATTAGAGTTTTATGATGAGGTAAGCCAATTCTTACAGGAAAGAGAGGGCTGGGCACATTGCATATTCCTAGACTTCCAGAAAGCGTTTGACACTGTTCCACATGGGAGACTTATTAGGAAGCTGCAAGCAATGGCTAGACTAGGTGGAAATGTTTTGGAATGGATAAAAACTTACTTAGAAGGAAGGGAACAGAGGGTTAGAGTAAGACACTCAGTGTCTGAATGGAGAAGAGTTAGTAGTGGAGTTCCACAGGGTTCAGTTTTAGGGCCACTTTTGTTCCTTGTATAT
Organism: Halocaridina rubra; assembly: GCA_037179515.1. Taxonomy (NCBI): domain Eukaryota; kingdom Metazoa; phylum Arthropoda; class Malacostraca; order Decapoda; family Atyidae; genus Halocaridina; species Halocaridina rubra. Next base: position 108,724 of record JAXCGZ010022649.1, on the reverse strand, counting down.
GTAAATGACCTACCAGAGTCTGTAAATTCATTCATGAATATGTTTGCAGATGATGCAAAGATTGTGAAGAAAGTAAAAAACGAGAACAATGGTAGAGAACTTCAGGAGGATCTAAATAATCTGTATGAGTGGTCAGAAAAGTGGCTAATGAAATTCAATACTTCAAAATGTAAGGTAATGAGAATGGGTACAAGTGCAAGAAGGCCCAAGCTTGACTACTCGGTGGCTGGAGTACAACTTCAAGAGACAGAAAATGAGAGAGATCTAGGAGTAAACATACTGGCAGATTTGTCTCCAGAAATACATATAAATGGCATAGTAAGGGCAGCATATGCATTCTTATCAAATGTAAGGGTAGCTTTCAGGCACATGGACAAGGAAATGTTCAGAAATATTTATGTAACCTATGTGAGGCCAAAACTCGAATATGCAGCCCCCTTTTGGAATCCGCACTTGAAAAAGCACATAGCTAAGCTTGAAAAAGTTCAAAGACATGCCACGAAACTGGTGCCAGAAATACGCAATCTCAGTTATGATGAGAGGCTGAGGGAATTAGACTTACCATCACTCGAAGCTGGAAGAGTGAGGGGGGATATGGTGACAGTCTTCAAATTCCTTCATGGTTATGATAGAGTGGATAGGGATCGATATTTTGATATGGCTGGCTCTAGAACTAGAGGTCATAGTTTGAAGCTTCGTAAGAAAACTTCTTCGCAGGATGTAAGGAAATACTTTTTCAGTGTAAGAGTAGTTGATAATTGGAATTGGCTAAGCGAGGAGGTAGTTAATGCTATCTCAATCCATAGTTTTAAAGACAGGTATGATGAGTATCACTAAGTATAAAATGGAACCGATGAGGAGACGGGAAGATACGAGCTTTGGGCTCTTTCCCGTAAACACAATTAGGTAATCACAATTAGGTAATCACACACACACACACACACACACACACACACACACACACACACACATATATATATATATATATATATATATATATATATATATATATATATATATATATATATATATATATATCCGAGAGGAATGTTGCTTTCCTTATGGCTGCAAGACACTATGCTTCAGATATTGCTTATAAGAAATTATACAGAAAGAGGTTCTATCATTGAAGCATGGTGCTCTTTATCCAGGGATGATCCTTGGACAAACGCTTTTTTTTTTTCTTTGGCGTAGTAAGCATCCATAGTCAATGTATAGTTATTTGTATTAAGCTGTCTCTCTCCTCAGTCAAAAAAGACGAGGTTTAGAAAGATATGCCGCTGAGGCATGAATGTCTTTTTACAAGGGTGTTCAAGCTTGTTTAACTCATCCTTATCCTACCTTGACTACGGTCCAAGGACGAGCAAGCCAGAGAACTTAGTTCCATGGAAGCGTTGTATAGTAGCATAATATTCTGGATTCTGCATTTCTAAATAACTACACAAGGGACGCCTTAATCGGCTTCCTATCTCCAAGTGGCGCAGACGAAGAAAAGCTGTACGACCACCCTTTTAGAAATGAACTCTGCACCTCCTGTCATTTCTTTGCTACAGAGGAGTATTTTGGGCTCCTCCTCCGTTATTTGCTTACTACCAAGTGTTTTTATGGAAATTGGTTTTTACCTGAGAGCTGCAAGACGGGCATATTGCTCTTATAAAAAACCGAACACTTGCATGTAATAATTCCCTTTAGCTCTAAGAGTGTTTCTCACAGGCATGGTTTAAAGACTGTTGGGTCATTTCTATTATTTATTATTACATGTGGCCGTGATAGGATAGATTCAATATCTGATCACTTGTGTATATAGAAAAGACTATACTAATGTCCTTGTTAAGAGAAAATGCTATCAGCGTTTAAAGGGGGTTACAGACGATCATTATTACTGTCAGTAAAAATACTGACACTATTCTATTGGTGTGAACTACTAAGTCCATATGATGGACACACCGACAGTAATAATGACAGTACAGGGAAATACTGTCAGTAATATTGATCGTCTGTTTAGCCCTTAAGGGGTTAGACCATTGGTTCCCAACCTTTTTTGGCCATGTCCCACCTAAGCATCTCTAACATCCTGATGCCCTCCCAGTGACCTAGACACGCGAACGGGGGGAGACGGAAATTATCTTGTGGACCAATTACACATGTACATACATACACACAAATATTTTTATGTATGCATACTACATATGCACCGTATGTATTAACTAGCACACGCACTTACACTCACACATGCTCACTAGAAAAAAAAAAATAACTGTTAATTATACTTTCTCGAATTGTCCCCTTAAAAATCAAATTCACCCCCCCCCCTGCTGGGGCGGGCACCTCACGTTGGGAACCATGGGGTTAGAAGAACAGACACAAACATATTAATTAACTGCATTGTGTCTCTCTCTGCTTAGTGGTTAGGTGGACAGTCATAACGTATAGTAGTGAAAATTGCATAGTCTATATGCTTTGCATTTAGATTTTAGACGAACGGAGACAGTCGCAAATATTATTGCCTTCGTATCTATTTAGCAAGCAGACTAACGGACGCAGAGACATCAGCATGATTTTATTGCCATGTCTATCTTATTAGAAGAGACCCAGAGAAACCAGCCTGAATTTCATGTTCAGGGTATCTGTGCCGCACTTGTAAGGATATACACAGGGACAGCTCCTTATATTGTATAGCCTATCTGCTTAATTGCCTAATATTTTATGAAGAGACAAGAGCCTGCAACTTAAATTCTATGTCATTTGTCAGCTTAGCTGTTAAGTGGCCAAACATGGAGGAATCAGCTTGCAATGTATGGCCTGTTGATTTGCACCGGACCGGAAACTGAAATCATCCCTCCTTCTATGGATTTTTCAGGGTGTTGTGTTCCTGTTCCCTGCGGATAATCCCTTCCGGAATCAGGTTGTTCTCCTTCCGGACTTTGATGATTTAAGAGAATCTGAATGAAAATATAATAAGTTTACTATTTTTATGTCACTTCATTATACACTATCACAGTTTATCCAGCAATACACTACACCTGGGATTTTATAGTCTCGAGGATAGGGGATCGTTTCATAAGCTCTTTGCTGTTTATTCTGGTATGACTGTAGTTTGGGATATTTTGTAGATAACCCAGGTTGTGTCCATTGTTTGGCCCCGCGAATTGGCTGGACAACTGTGCCTGTAGGACATTGATTCAGTGTGTAACCCACATCTTCAAATCCTTCCGATATCGTTATTGCGAAGGAGACCCAATTACGTTTGCGAGAATGTACCTTAATCAAGACTTCTTTAGTCGTGCTTACCTATGTTGTGTGATAGGTCATGTACAGAGCGGGCTCTATAATTCTGCTGTCTACATTTCTTTGGCTACTAGTTGTATTGCTGGACATTTCTTGGATAACAGTTTCACATGTAGAGTGAATGTTACCTCCTTCAGTTGGCTTTCTTTTGTCAGGTCAAAATTTTCCTTAAACAAATATGTTACCTTCCTCTATTCCAATTGGATTGATAGAGGGATGAATCCATTTTCAGTAAGGGATGCTATTACACATTGTTCTCTTAAATTCAAGGAAGCGGGATTATGCTTCACAGTGACCAAAACGATATAAAGTTGATACAAGCTCTGCACTCTCTGTAAGATGGTGCTTGGTCATGGCCAAAAGCAGGTGCTTTGGTATCATCCACTGTACTCTAATTGCTGTTTTACTCAAGTCTTGAGAGACAGACCATATTATC